>WOVY01007110.1:0-62379 GCA_013436015.1 Rhipicephalus annulatus
ACAATTTTCGTCAGACGCCTGTAACATCGACGACTGCTCTCTTAAAACGTATGAAACTCCCAATAGCTGCCAGGACACTTAGTTTCGCAGTTCTGTCGCGGTGCTGTGTTGTTCCGCCATGACAACGCATCTCTAGCTCACATGCAACACGAAAGAGCTGCCGTCGATTATAATGCATCACTATTCGTAAAAACGATCATATATTTTCAAGCCTTTCTGGCATGGCCCTTTTCCAATAGCTCTGTCATTGGAGGTCTTCAGGTTTTTAATAACCGGTTGTATTCACGCCGGAGGTGCTGGCGAAGCCTCTGTAACCCAGCGTCGTGGGACTGGGTACCTCAAAAGATGAAGATCACACGAATGGACACTGGTCCACTCTGCCATGGTGGTGTTCCCAAGGAAGGCTAACACCATAGTTCGCTTTGCGACGAACAGTGCCGGAATGGCTGGAGTTGGTAAGCTCCTGTAATCTGACGACTCAGAAGCGCTGGCATTAGGAACGCATTCCTTGAGAAAGGACCTGACAGACTAGGCAGCTTTGGCAGGAGGTGCTTGCGTCCCTCTGTAATCCAGCGTATGTGGATGCCGCTGATAAGGAGTCAGTCCTTGCACACCAAGCAGAGAAGTTTCCGGTCCATTCTATGATCCAGGTGCCTGGACGGTACGGGGTGGTGGCGGCGCCCATGTAATCCAGCACTCAGTTGTAGCCGCGACCTCGGATCATGCCCTCCCCACCTCCTAAAAGGTCCGCCACGGGCAACGTGTGAGTGGAGTCGGATGCTCACACGGCTAAAAGGGAGGGAACAGCGGGTAGTCCACCTCACCCTACGGTTCTCGTGTTGTGGTTCCCGCTGGCGCGGCACTGCTTCGCTGACGGTAGCACCCAGGGTCCCTTGTCTTTGTTGGGCGTCAGTTGCGCGCAGCGCGGCGCTGGGCTTGCGACCCATGGCGGTTACCACTAAACCCACTAAACTAAACCCACTAAACTAAAATATCACTAAACTTTTTCTTTCTCTTTTTTTGGTAATCCCTGGTCTAGTACTGCCACCAGAATCAATCTATTTAACTTTATTGGAGATGAAATCCTCTCTCCCGATTACGTTTTCAAACGCCCTGTGTGTCTTTTTTTATGCATTTTCACTGTCTGTTTTCTTAGCTAACGCGCTCCGCTCTACACTTCATCCTAAACTCCCATCGTTCACCCCAAATCCCCTTCCCAGAGCATTACACCAAATCTCTGCTTGCTCTCGAGCGTAAGCTGATGTAAAATGACACAGAAGTCTCGGAAAGAAAAGCGAGCTTAACTGTGCAGATATTCCTGCCTTCTATCTTGGGTTTTCTCCATCTCTTTTAATATTTTTTCTATGCTCGCTTGTTTTCTCACGCTCTAGTGCCAACTTCAAAGCTCCTAATTAAACCAGTGCACAGTCGACCTTTACTAAGCAGTCTAAACGAAAACAAAAGTTCAACATCAATTATGTTTTCTAACGTGAGCTCCACGTCACAGAACCTATAACGCATTATAATACTACCTTGCAGCTGATCGATACTTAGCAATATCTTTAACAGTTAACAAGACCTTCATTGTAGTGATCGCTCACCAGATATCTAAGAGTTCCGCAACAAAGCATAATTTAATTCGATAGTACATAGTCCAGCTTGAGCCAGTCAGAGTCAACAGAAAGGCAATATAATTAGTCCAAGATGTATTCTGATACCTCCTTTATTTTCTTAATAATTCGCAACATATACTAAAAGATAAAGTTACAAATGACTAAAATTAGCCAATTGGCATTTTATTGTCAATAGATGTAATGGACCATGTGCATTACCATTACAAAAAAATCACAGCATATCCACGGAGTGAATGATGATGAGTGGAGCGAAGCACTGGAGGGTTTCATCGCTAAACTTGTGAACCATTCGCGAATATCGCCCACTACAGTATCAAAGACGTGACAAACACTGTATCTATTTATACAATAAATTTTATTATTCGTAAGTGGTAGCTATACGTCGCTTCTGTTCCCCATTATTTATAACGGCTTTGTGGTCGGTGAAGTGATGTATCAATGATAGGGCGTAGCGGGATGTTTGCGAGACGAAGTAGTGGGCAGTTACAAAGATGAAACTATAGGCTGAAACGCAGAAACAAGGGATGGACCCAGTGGCAAAATCTATGGTACTTTAACGCGCACCTGCATACAAATACACGACCATTTTGCATGTCATATTGGCTACTTCCCAACAGTATTGGCTTTATGGTCGCTGAAGTGGTGGATCGGTGATGGGGTGTATCGGATGTTTGCAAGGTGGTTCATACATCAACGGAGGAAGGCCAGACCCCACACCCTAAGGAGCTTCGACCCTAAAAGTGTTCGCCACATAGTAACCGGAAAGAGTGCTCAGAGTGATCTCAAACTACGTGTTTCATCTCGAAATTCTGTCCAAGATGCACACGAGTACACGGCGTCATTGGTATTAGCTGTGTGAAGTATCCGAGGACAAATGAAAGACCAGGTTTCCGATCTCGACACCTTGATGTACGCCGCAAGCAATTGCGCTGGTGAGAAATGCAATGATAGGCCTCGAAGTACACTTATAATGCACATCTAAGCTATCTATAGTACATTAGCATACCTTAACGCCAACAAGAAAGCTATGAATTTTGCGCAGAAGTGGTACTGAACATCAAATTGATTTCATGTTGGTGGTATATGTTTACAGCACCTAACGTAGAAAGCAAAAGCGAAGTCTTGCTGACAGCTTCATTTCCTTTCGCATTGTATTATACCTAACGGCTTCTGTGGATGTCGTACTCAATCTGTAGCTTGTTTACCTCCGCCTTCTTGCTTTACCCAGCTTCAAGTTTTTCTTGTGTTCATGTAGTAGTACGAATGAGAATTCGTGGCATCAAGGAGGAAGTATCAGATGGTGTCATTTTTCTTCTTTCTTCTTTTTTGACAACTCATCAGCATATACATGGCTAGCTCGTACAAAATAAACAGGAACGTTGGAAATACAGTGAAAAGCACACAATATATTCTTAGCGCTGACACGTCCTATCTTCGTTACAACACTCTAACGTTACTTATTCACATTCTTGAACTACCTCTTAGTATTACTGTTTCTTGTTCTCCCTAATGTCACTGCTTATTAACATTACCTATTTTTACTCTACGGAACTTGCTGACGACAACATCAACTTTAGTGCTTCAGTTCTAGAAACACGCTCGGCAACAGGCACAAGAGACAGGAAAACGGAACGAGTGCTCATGCTGTATTCCCGTTTCCCGTTGCTGTATGTTACTGCAAGCGCACTTTTTTGTACGTCTCAATAAACAGACTAACTTACTCTCCATTATATATGTTCTTCTGACATTTTTTAGATGAAGGATACACAAAGGCAATCAGATATCGCCGCATGTGTCGTTTCTTTTGTATTTTGCAAAGCTTCTGAGCACAAAACAGCTCTAGTGGTACTTTTGACACATGCTTGGTTTCAAAAAACAGGCAAGCCAGAGTCGATGAAGGCTCAAAGGCAGGAGAACCAATAGAAAAAAATAGATGCTTGATTCCTTCATCGCAGGAATCGATGCAACATGAAAATAGAATATGTATGTAATGTATAGAAGTAGTTGCACGGCACGTCTGTTGTACATTGATATCCGAGAGCTTGCAGAAAGTCGATCGGTGCTTACCACATACAGCATCGCTTGATGTTGTGCGACGCGCGTCATCGAAAAAAGGATGATAACACCTTTTCGCAATTGTTATCGTCCTCGTTATGGAATGTGCGCTGTGGTCCACCATGCTCGAATCGATGTGTAGAAGACACATTTTCTAGCTTCCGACATAACGCCACATTGCGGTTCAGAGAGAAGCTAGTTACTAATAATTTTACTGAAAGTAAATATGGATTCAGGGTGGCTGAATGTATATGTGAAACTAGCATCGACATCATTGAGAATAAGTCATGCGACTGGAATCCCCTAGAGTATCTTTTTTCCTCTAAACATTGATTAAAAACAGCCTGGTTACGTCGCTCTTATCATACCGTTTCCAGGATGGCATGTAAAGCGGATAATTACCAGTTCTTAATAAGAAAACAGAAGTTATGCGTTCAAACTTTATATGCAGGATCTGCTAGAACTCTTTTCCAATGTCTCGTCGACCAAAAAGGTGGCGAAAGCATGTTTTTGCTTCCTGAACATGGCGAGCTTTTGCAAACGCCTATGACAAGCGATGCGGTCTCACCCACACCACCAAATTCACTGCTGATTTTCAGGTTTTCTTCTCTCGATCCTATCTCATCTTTTTTTATTTCCCTTTATCATTCACCGAGCGTAAGGTCGCTAACCAGACGCTTTTCTGAGTACGTTTCCGTCTTCCGCCTTTCTGTTTTCTCCATCTGTCGTTAATCGCTATATAACTCAAATGTCATATATTTTTTACACTGCTTTGACCCCGCCTATCAGCTATGGGCCGTTCAGAAATCCCGTGATGTGGTCGTCAGGCACGGCCTGCCTGCCCCGACGTGAGAACTGCCGGCGGTGATTCCTCTTCCGTTAATGGGCTTTTCGGGTCACCCTCAAGATCGTAATAAAGATGATTATTTGCCCCTGTGTGAGTTCACCATCTTCCATTTTCTGTATTTTCTTCGGTGCTTTGATTTTATTGATACGTGCTGTTTAGTGCCAAAAACACCATACGATTATGAGAGACGTCGTAGTGGAGGGCTCCAGAAATTTCGACCTCCTGGAGTTATTTAACGTGCACCCACATCTAACCTCCCGGGACTACAGCATTTTCGTATCCATTGAAAGTGCAGCCATAGCAGTCGGGATTCAATCCCACAACCTGCGGGTCAGCAGCCGAGTACCTTAGCCACTAGACCACCACGGCGAGGCTTCTCTCCGGTGCTTTCGATGTTTTCTTGATAGCTGGCTTCTTTGCATAGATAGGTTTGTTGCGGTGGTGCACGCTTTAAGGAACTTCTCGAGAGATGGTGCGCGAAGTGCTCTAGGTGAAGGGCAGCGGTTGAAGAGAAGGAAGTTTAAATTAATGAGAGCACTAATGTGAGTACGATGATTTAGGAATGCAAGTCGACAACAAAGAGTTAAATAAGGTGAATTGAGACTTAGGCCAATCCCATCTACTATCTCTAGTTTCTAGGCAAAAAAAAAAAACAAGCGGTCAAAAATAAAGAAACAAGCAAAAACACATGAAAAGTCATTATACAAAAAAAAGAGACAGCAACCGGGAACAAATCAATTGAATAACTATTTTCTGTGAGTCACAAATAAGTTACTAACAGAAACTACGGAATGGAAACAGGTGTAACGAGAGCATCATGGAGCAATCATAAGCCTTTGTGAAAAAGAAAAAGGCGAAACGCCCTCGCGCGGAGTTTACAAAGAAACCAAATACAGGGTTGACTACCAGATCAATATGAAAGACGAACCATCTATATACCAACGCAATACACTAACGCTTCATCCGACAAGGGTATCCAGTCTTGTGGACGAAAAGGCATGAGTACTCCTGCCCTTACAATAGGAAGCTTTCGTTTAGGCTGGAGATCCAAGATTGCATGACAGCTGCCTAAGCAGGGGGTTCGTTTCTCACTATGCACCCCACTCAAGACTGCAAGACTGAGGCTGAACCTTAACCTTTTGACACACTGGAAGCACCTAACAATCATCTGCGATATCTCCACTGTCGTTGTCGGTGTCTTCCCCCAGGAACGATTTCTCCGAAGTTTCGATGAACAAGTAAACGCTTTCCTTATCCTTGCTTCAGCTCACTCGTCACCCCCGCCCATCTTGCGCGCAGTGCTGGAATTTCATTGTTCAACTACATATTTTATACTTCTGATGTATACATGGATAAGGAAACCACTAGAAGGAAGACACGTGAATATCTTGAATCCTTCTCATGAGTATTTAATTGGAGAAATAAGCCCTAGACATGATAAGTAAGTGCTACAATATGTCTGCTCACTTTGGTACCGTGATAGTTACTATCAGTAACTAAACCCCCTGCTATCGTCTGGCTACAAGTTCGACACATGTTTGTACGTACTGCACGATCCTTTGAAGGGCGAGTTCATAATAACCTCTTAAAAGCCTTACTTAAAGTTATCCAGGATTACGGTAACAAATTAATGTAAAGATCCACTGTACAACAAACAAATCCCATCAAGAACACATTTAGCTATAAATACAAAGAATGTAGTTTCCTATAGTAGTGAACATATCCAAACACTCCATTTTTGAGACACCTATGTTTCTCAATAGTCCACTATACTACTGCTGTTTCTGCCGCAACCACGCAGTGCATTTCAATCTTTTTTTTTCTCATCACATAAATCACCAGCTTTCTCAAATCGCAATACTACGTCTTCAAAGTCCCTGCCAGTCATGCGATAAGTTCTCTCGTAATGCTTACAATTGTCTCCGAAGTCAGTACTATTGAATTAAGCCAGCACTTTGACTGCCTGTACTCTTTCAAAGAGCCAGCAATACCGTACCAGTAGTGGTTTATTCTATTAGCATAAAGAAGATTAGGCGTTTCCGATAATGTTAGTTTTTGAAACATTTTCTTAAAATGCACTTCTGGGCTGTTTTTCGACAGCTGAGCGATGATTACATGACAGTAACCTCAACGTTGCCTGTTTTGCGCAAGAATATACGAAAGACAGCGCCATTGCGAAACTTTCATCGTAACTACCTTTTATGCACCTTGCTTTCAACACCCCTGCATTGAAGCTATCTTGACAAATGACTTTTTAATAGAGTTGCACAACAGATGCGACGCTGTCGTTACTCCTGCGAAGACTCAATCAATCCCCATCGCTGGTGTTACTGCAAAATAATCTGTGTGTACTGCCTTAAAGGAAAATATTAATCTACACATTCACAAGTAATTCGTTTCAAGATGCAGGGCACGGCCAGTTTTTCGCAAAACAATCGTTTTGCGCATAGGAGTCTCGTCTTTCGGCCGCGTCACAAAACAGACATGCTCAGGCTGTGTCGTCATAATCGCAGAAGCATTTTGCGATGTATAGCTCAAAGCAATGTAATATATGTGTCCTCTTCATTCTTCTTTCAGCTAGATTCACTCTTACTGCAAGACTTTGCGCTTGATCAGCGTAGATGTGTTCCAATGCACTTTGAGAAACTTGAAGTGCCAAAATGTGCCGGTCTTACAGCGCAAAATACCAAGGTGCCTCCGAGTATAGCAATTTTGGCACAAGAGCATTTTCGTTGATTGATTTGATTGATTTGTGGGGTTTAACGTCCCAAAACCACTATTTGATTATGAGAGACGCCGTAGTGGAGGGCTCCGGAAATTTTGACCACCTGGGGTTCTTTAACGTGCACCCAAATCTGACTACACGGGCCTACAACATTTCCGCCTCCATCGGAAATGCAGCCGCCACAGCCGAGATTTGATCCCGCGACCTGCGGGTCAGCAGCCGAGTACCTTAGCCACTAGACCACCGTGGCGGGGCAAGAGCATTGTCGTGAATGCGATGGTTCAGACGGTGATAACTTCGGCATTTCGGAAAACATTGCACAGGCAAGAAAGCGCTTCACAAGCCAAATAAAAAATGCAACCCAAATGAAAGGCCTTTTTTTCTTTGTATATAGAAGCGCATAGAAGTGGAATGAATTGTACAATACATAGTACAACAAACTCTGCAGTACACCTAATAATTCGATGTATTAATTTCTTTTAATAGTAGTACCTGAGCTTTTACGGCACAAATTTGTGATATGATTATGAAAGACGGCATAGTGGAGGGATTCATAAATTACGACTATCTAGTGCTCTTGAGAGTGCACTACTGACGACGCACAATACGCGGGCCTCTAGTGTTCATCAAAATTGTTGTGGCCGGTGTCAAGATCGCGACCTTCGCCTCAGCAACTGAGCACTATTACCACGTGTTCATCATGGTGAACTAATGTATTTTCCAACTCAGTGAATGTCACGTACTGCCAATTTCGCAACCCGGCGTCACACCACATTAACAGGCGCCGCGCTTCATCCCCGGACATTGAGACCACTTCGGCTGGCCACCCGAACTTAGCCGGTTGTCTAGTTGAGACGCGCAATCAATGCCTGCCTCGTGGAAATCGGAACGTCAACTCAAGTTAGCTCAACCTGGCTGCGTTCCCGCGTCAAGCTCCAGCTCCCAGAAACATGAGCGTTGCAACACCGCTGGCATCGCAGACGTGCCAGAACTCTTCGGGACTTCTCGCATTCGATCGTCACGGACCATAACGCTGCCAGTCATCACACGTATGAGCCACCTGTTACTACTTCATGAACTTTAGCATCTATTTATTTATTCTACTGTTAGTTCTAGTGTATGTTATTAGTTGTCTCTTAATACTCTTGCTTGTAAGCTCCTTTATTGTTTGTATAGTGTGTACTTGTTAGTTTATTGAAGTGTTACATTCCTTGTGCCACACTAGTATAATAAATCTGTTGTTTCGTTGCCCACACGTCTCTGATCTCTTCACTGCTTCTGCTTGCGTACGGAACGATCTAACCTGCTGTTATTCCCGCCGCCGACATCGCGCCGGCGGCACTAGAGGGGCAGTTTGTAACAGTGAAAAAAAAATCACTGTCTTCCGCTGTATCCAGAGGATTAAAAATACGCAGCTACTAGCAGGTGCCAGCTAAGTAACATCACCAAAATGACAAAGAAAACTAAGATCATAGGCCGCACAAGGGGTTGGGTGAGGTGGGCCAGAGAGGGCGGGGCCTCTCTAACTAGACGAGGGCTTTCATTTTGCCACGTGCCACCACTAAAGTAGATCTGTCACGTAATTTTCCAGCGGGCAAGGTTATGACTACGCATGTTTCTTTTTGCCTTTTTGGACAATAAAGGCGACTAAATACCCACGATGGAGCATTCAAAGAACTGGCTACATCCCGCAATTCAACCCACAAAGCCGTAGCAGGCCTTGGTGAGAAGCTCGTCATAGCATCATTCAAACTTTTGCATTTTTTGCAGAGCGCTTATATTGTTACGCCACGTATGTGCCGGACGAAGAATGAAAAAGAAGCAAGGAGGGTGGAAGAAGAAGATCATCACCATCTGCCTGCGCCGATACGGCTCGTCCCTCGAACCGTGTATCAATAAACCCCCAGACGCCTACTGAGGTCGTAACAGAGTGGTGGAGGTGCTGGGTAGGGAAGTCGATTCCAGCATGTCGGAAGAGGACAAGGTGGGGCATTTGCTGAAGGGAATTGCAGAAGATGTTTACAACTTCCTTATTAGCAGGGAAAGCCTGACTTCAGTGTCTGACGTTGTACGGCACTGCCGCACGTTTGAAACCCTGAAGCAGCGCAGAATAGCGCCTAAGTTTGGTCGTCTGGCAAATGTCACCTCAGTAGCCAGCATAGAAGCGGCCTCAACTGTTGACCTTTCGGCAACCATCCGCCAAATTGTTCGGGAAGAGTTACTTAGACATGGCGAAATGACACGTGAACGGGCAGCTGCCACGTCTCCATCCTATTTCCCGCAGGACACCACTGCCCCACAGCTTACAGTTTATGAACATCCATCCGTCAACGCAACGGAGGTTGCAGGGCCTCGGCGTATTCAGCAGTCAAGTCCGGCTTTTTACGAGCGATCACAGTACCCTCAACGTTTCCGTTCCGTACGCTCATACCACCCACCGACAACTGATTTCATTGAATCTCGGGCTTACGCGAACGCTCGCAGACGTGAACACTTCGAAGAACGGCGACGACCTCGTCCTGCGCCTGTGTGCTACAACTGTGGTCTGACTGGTCACATATCGAGGTATTGCGATCGTTCGCGCATACCACGCTATGATCAGTGGACAAGCTTGACCGATAAACCTGCTGTCCCACCTTTCAAGGACACTGGCCCACCGACTCAAGACCCGGCAGCAGCTTCTGGCACATACGTGGCGTAACAATATTTTCGGACTACGCTACCAGGAGGAGGAAGGGGAAGGATAGGGCGCTGTGGTGAAGGTTGGCCCCACCTTCCGCAGTGCTACGCACCCACCTGTGGTTGCAATGGCACTTCTACAAAATTGAAGACCTACGGTCTCAATACTGAGGGTTTTAAGGCGGTGACGTAGTTCGAATACAAGAATACTTTTTTAGCCCCGCCGCGGTGGTCTAGTGGCTAAGGTACTCGGCTGCTGACCCGCACGTCGCGGGTTCGAATCCCGGCTGCGGCGGCTGCATTTCCGATGGAGGCGGAAATGTTGTAGGCCCGTGTACTCAGATTTGGGTGCACGTTAAATAACCCCAGGTGGTCGAAATTTCCGGAGCCCTCCACTACGGCGTCTCTCATAATCATATGGTGGTTTTGGGACGTTAAACCCCACATATCAATCAATCAATCAATCAAGAATACATTTTTAAACATTAGCGCTCTTTTTTGAGAGTAAAACAAGGATTAACGTATTGGACAGGTTTACGTGTTACGAAACTAAAGCTTGTTTATCGTTTTCTTCTTCTGCAGTAAGAGCACGCTAGCGCAGGAGCCTCTTTCCTAATTTTCCGATACATGTTTTGATATGTGCGATGCAGTTTCTCTCGACATTAAGTGTATTTTCTCTGATAACGCATTCTCAGAAATCATTTATGTGTTGCATTTCTTTTTCCCCGGTCTATTGAAATGGGTAATGCAAGCGTTTTTCTTTTGTATTGTTTTTTTACTAAATGTAGCGGCAGGCTTCTTTAAACTAGCAATGACAAAATTTTACACACTCTACAAAGGATAGCATTTTTAAGATGAAAAAAAATGTTTATGTTACACTAATTCTTTATATTTTTCCCCCTGGCAGGCTATCACTATAAGCGCTGCCGGAATAAATAACTGCTTCATGCGAGGCGAGTTAGAAATTGCAGCTTCGACTGGTCGACATACGTCAAAGTATCGGCCGTTAGGCTAATGGCTTCTCGCAGATAAGAGACCGAGAACCCACTTCTATATAAACTGAAATTCGGAGGCACCATTTCGCTTATCCACAATGATCTCTCTCCCTAACTCTCTCTCTCTGTGAGTGTGCGTGCGTGTGTGTGTGTGTGTGTGTGTGTGTGTGTGTGAGTGAGTGCGTGCGTGCGTGTGTGTGTGTGTGCGTGCGTGCGTGCGAGCGAGCGTGAGTGTGAGTGTGAGTGTGTGTGTGTGTGTGTGTGTGTGTGTGTGTGTGTGTGTGTGTGTGTGTGTGTGTGTGTGTGTGTGTGTGTGTGTGTGTGTGTGTGTGTGTGTGTGTGTGTGTGTGTGTGTGTGTGTGTGTGTGTTTAAAGCACGCTGCCCTTTTGCAGGAACGTTCCTGAAGGCAGCTAAGGAAACGAGAAAAGGAAGTAGTCGTTGTACATGTTCAATTCACGCGGGTATCATGACGGCCACTGCGTCTTCGTCTTCTAGTTCTTGGCCCCGAGCCAAATGCATCCTCTGATACTTCGTAAGCTCCATCGTGAGTTTGGATGTTCACGCAGCCATTCCAACCTTAAGCTGGCCGCTGAAACGACTCTCTTCTAACGTTACGCAACTCGCGAATAAACAAATGACGATCGCTTACTCGATGGCACCAGTAGTGAATGTAAGCGAGAGAAATAGCTGTGATGGACTCGGACTACTTCAACCCAATATACTTTCTGATCGTTATTTCGATCGCATTTGCATGAAATGCATTGCCATTCATTCGTTCACGTTCAACCTGATAAATCACCATCACGACCGAAAAGCTGTTTATCTTAAAGAGGCCATTCAGATTTAGGAACAAAAGCTGAACCAAAGAAGCAATGCACACCGTAAAACCACGATATTATTTTGCCTACAGCTGTTGCGTTAGAATCGTCCAGTTCTATCATCTCGCCAATAGTCGCTTACTAACTCTTCAGGCTCTGATTTTTCGGCTCTAAATGAGTTGAAAGAAAAATTTTTGTGTGTTTGTGTTATTTTCGGCATTGCATTTCTACAATCGAAAAAATGCCAAAGATATTGCATGCATTCGGAGCCCACAATCCCTATAAAACATCGCAAAAACGACAACGCCTGATAGTAAGCATCAGTAAACGCGAGCTTGATCATATCAGTCGCTATAAAGTAAGGTTCCGCAAAAATTGTCGTGTTTCCCTTTCCCCTTTAATTGGTAGGAAGAAAATAGTGCATCAAAACTAGCGCCTCCTCCTGCCCCTTACATCATCACGAAAAAAAAAAGTCCCTTTCCAAACGACAAACGAAGGGCTTACACTTATCATGCACGGATGCGCGAAAAAGAAAACATCTTCTATATAAAATTTATTTTAAAGAAGAAACAATATTTTCAATTTCATGTTAGTGCGATAAAAATTACAGACACTTTCGGCTGCTTTGTGCCGTGAACGGGATAACCTTTATATGTATATAAGTTTATATAAAATCCATACAGAAAAGAACGCAGAAAATTGAAATTCTTGAAACACGGATTCTAACGCACGATCCCTTGCTCCGGAGTGTGCGGACTTATACGACGGAGAGTACATGCTTCGGCGTACTAACAGCGACCTATTTATAGACAACATTTATTGCTGCCGGTGCGCAGAGCTCGGAAGTGCTCCATTGTGTTCTCTTTAAAGACCAAGTCCGGCGATTTTTTCAGGTTAATGGATCTCAATAAAATTCACTGGGTGCATTCATTTGCATATTTGCGTTCATGTCAAATTGCGGCTTGAGAGGTCGCCAGCATTGGCCCGATGAATGCGAAAAATAAATGTCAAAGCGCCAGCAGGAATCAAATCCTCTCATTCTGCGTGGAAATCAATTAATCTACCGTAGAGCCACGCCAGGTATCGGAACTACTTTTCAAATATACCCTTATGTTCGTCAAAGGTCAATTTCGGTTGTTGTCTTGCTAGCTATCTATTTTTATAAACATTACATATAAACTAATATGATACAGCTGTCACGTCGGGGTAACGTAAATTGTAGTTAGGTGCCATCCACTGATGTTAATTTACGTAGCAATGCCCAGGGATACCATCCTCGCGAGCACCAGCGATTTATATCAGCTTCCCGCTTGTGCTGTTGCTAATACACATGTTCCTGTTCGTATCATTGCACAGTGCAAACAACTGGTTATATAAAAAGCTGCGACTGCTCAACATTGTTTGTGTGCGCAACATTCGTAGATACATTTAGCGTCATTTTAGAACATGTCGCTTTATAAAAAGCTACAACGTCACCTTCCCTCCACATGCTTGCTTCTCATACCATAAATTCAAAAAACACAAGAGATCTGCCGACTGCCTTTTTTTGCTCACCATGTGGTTTCTGTTTTATCTTCATTCCCTCCTTCACTCTGAAAAGAAAGTCATCTAAATAGTATTAAACGGCTTATGTCTGCTACTCTTCAGGTTCGCAACAGGTTCGCAACGTCTTACTTACATTCGTACTGTCCAACGAGTGTTCCATTTTCAAGCTGCTTTTGGAAGCTTTTGAAAGGAGCACGTACTTAACTTGACATCCCGCAAATATATGCACGAGTTCATTGCGTGATATCTAGTTTTTTTGTTTTTTTTTAACGAAAAAGTGCTACTTTGACCAGAAATTGTTGCATTTCGACGAGTCGCTAGCTTGAACCAAGACCATGACAAAATCTTTGTCAAAAAGAACGCTTACAAACACGTATGCAATTCCTTGTCCCTTTCAGGTATATACGGTGGGTGCCAACTTTCGCTTTAACAAGCCTTGCTTCCACCGTGTGGGAATTTCTCTGAAATCATTTTCAGGATCGAGTGGCGTGGAGGAGAGGATGAAAGAAAAATGTTGCTAGCATTATCTTGTCACCACAAAGTTTCACGTCTGCGTGGGTATTTGTGCATTAGTGGTGGAAAGTTTATATCATCTAATAATTAAGACAAGCAAATATCACCGGTGTCACGCGGTGCATTACAGATCATGACTAAGTCCCATAAAGGTAAAATTTCTCAGCAGTGAGTGGCCTTCTTCGGCACCTTTATGAACTGAGCCAATCACTGTCAAAAACTCTGATCCGTACAAGAGTCAATCGACAGCAAAAGTGACTGCTTGACACTGCAACAAAACATCACAGGCAGATCTCGCGCAGTAAGTGGGGCCTCCTCCGAATGTCGTTCAGCCGCATGCGATTCCGAAGATTCCGAGTTCAGACGCACCTATTCAGACGCATTCGCATTCGATTATACGAACCGCTTTGACCGTAAATTCTAAGGCATAGGCCACCATCCGTAGGGAAGTTAAGCATGAACAGGATTATCGATTAATGCTAGAAATTGACAAGTATAGAATGGCAACGTATTTTGCAGCTGAGACAGCAAAACTCGAAAAGCCTGCCAGTTTTATCTTTTCTGTTGAACATGAATTCCTCGGCTTCTCTGTATACCTGTGTACTGTGTTCAGAATCGGATGTCAAATCAAGCATGGCTGTCGCAGGGGGTTATGAAAAGTGCACTTGTCCCCCTAAACCCCCACCAACACTTTGCCTCCCCCTTCCCAAACACACACACACACACACACACACACACACACACACCAGCATTTTCCCCCTCGCCTTCACTGCTATAGATGGAAACGAGCTTGTGCCTTTTAAATTACCCTGGTTAAATGCAAAAGTTAACATCGAAGACCCCGTCGAGCTCACAAAGCATATTTACGCTTCACCACGATGGTCCATAATGACATGACAATTTACCTCGAAGACAACTTGTATTCGGGTATTAATCGAACGACTTTTGTGGAATAACTGGTGAAAGCATTTTTGTTCATCAACCGACGCACATTCTCTCCTTGCATTTGAGAGAATTACTTTATTTATTTATTCGGTGGATTACAATTGCAGAATAACAGAGAGCTGAGGAGGTTGGTAACAATTCCCGCCAGAAGAATGAGCGTTCTAACAGACACAAAACAAAGAAGTCAAGATACGGCGTTCATGTTGTCTTGGGTCCGTGTTAGCATGTCTAGCTTTGTGTGACCTCACTCTCAAACGAACGACGGGCGTCTTTCTTCAGCGCTGCTTTCGAGGCACGCTTCGACTCGATGATGCTCGTCCGGCCCTCTTATCAAATTGGCGGCTTCACATTTAAGCAGTAAATGCGACGCCCAACGTTTCAGAACAGTCTCTCTCTCTCTCTCTCTTCTTTTTTTGCCACCTTGGTTGCTTGTTCCGTAAGCACTTCATTCATCTTCGCGTTTTGTTGCCATCCAGAGGCCACTTCAAATGCGTCTTGCCGGCCATGTTTGTCAAGGCGTCCACGTCTGCACCGGCAAACAACATAATTCAAGCAGATGGCTGTTTGTTGGCCTAGTTGGTACTTGCTTAACGACATACTTTAGCCGTAAAATAACACAAACTCAAAGTAAGGAAACGCACAACGGCAAGGACAGGTGACTTGTGTGTTTTTTACTCTGTGTTTGTGTTATTTTGCGGCTAGGATTTGTCGTCCAGCAGAATGCTCCGACCCACCGTGCTGCTTATCACGTACGATCTTTCTACCAAATGAAAAACCTGAAAAACCGAACGATACACGCACAATTTCGAATAATAAATATTTGAGGAACCCTGCCCTCACCCTAGTAAGGTAGCTGTGCAATAAAACCTCTTCGTCGCGCTGCTGAGGGAATGACACGATGCTCAGAGGTCGTTCGCTAAAAGAACAGAAGCGGCGATATTGGTTTTGACGAACTGCCAAAGTAAGGGCGTCGACCGTTCATGAGGCGTTCATCTGCTTCTTTTTGAGTGTTTTTTTTCTCGAATTCCTACACCACGCTGAAGTCGTTTTGAAAAGACTACAAGTCAATAATTCATGAAAACGTTACTGTATATAATATGCGCACGTTTCCTTGCCGCTGCTCGCAGTGTCTAGACAAAACGGAGGTACGAATTTTAGTATTCGTCATGGAACCTAAAACAGATGTTTCACAGCAGTTGTTTATGACCCGCTAGTTTTCTTCTAAACACATTGGTTGCAGCCACAGCTAAAATTAAAGAAAAAAGTTGGCGAACTATGTTGCACAAACTCGACATATCGCTGCCCTAACCATCATCACCCCTGACATCTGAACCAGTCTTCTTATATATATATATATATATATATATATATATATATATATATATATATATATATATATATATATATATATATATATATATATATATATATATATATATATATATATATATTGTCACGATGAGTAACAGACAACAATGTGAAGGAATGTATAGGGGAAGTTACTAGAACCAATGTAAAGTAAATAAGAAGAAAGAAAAGTGGGCGAAAAAATAACTTACCATGAGCAGGAATCAAACCTACGACCTCCGAATAACGCGTTCGATGCTCTACCACTGAGCTATCACGGCGGCTATTCCCCCAGCCACATTACTGGGTTTATATGTGAATTTAAACGTGGGAGTGTCAGTCAGAGCCACCTGTAGCCATGATGGCGAGTGTGGTACACTCTTTATGAGCCCCTATACATTCCTTTGCGATATTGTCTGTTAGATCTCTCTCTCTCTCTTCTCTCTCTCTCTCTCTCTCTCTCTATATATTATATATATATATATATATTATATATATATAGATATATATATATATATATATATATATATATATATCTATATATATATATATATATATATGTGTGTGTGTGTGTGTGTGTATGTATGTTCTGTATGTATATGTATGTATCATATATCTATGTATATACTATGTCTGTATCTATCTGTATGTATATGTATGTATGTTATGTATGTATGTATATGTACGTCTGTGTGTGTATGTATGTATGTATGTATGTATGTCTGATGTATATGTATGTGTGGTGTGTGTGTGTGTGGTGTGTGTGTGTGTGTGTGTGTGTGTGTGTGTGTGTGTGTGTGTGTGTGTGTGTGTGTGTGTGTGTGTGTGTGTGTGTGTGTGTGTGTGTGTGTGTGTGTGTGTGTGTGGTGTGTGTGTGTTGTTTTAAGAAACATGGGGGGAAAAGCAGCTACATCATAGAGCCGGCTTGGAGTAGTTTTGAAGAGGTACACACACACAACAAAAGAGACGGCTTTCTTCTGAACATGGAAGCCAAAAGTTCTTTGAAGTACCATCGGGCCTTAATACAAGACAACTACAGGAGTACCTACTGTTTTCAAGCATGTGTACTACTTGGACATTATGTTTTCCCATCCGAGATGACAAATCTGAAGACAGAGCTGAAACGAAGAAAAAAATGTGGAACACTGAGTGCGCTGGTCTTCAACTCAACGGAAATTTCGAAAAGGGCAAGGCACGAAGCTCAAAGCGCACGTTTACAAAAAACTGCCTTAAGGCACTATACGCAACAGGCTTTTATTGCATCAGATCATCCTTCTGACGTTTGCGGACGTTGCACGTATTGCCCCTTTTCCAACAATTCATGTATCCTCATTAGCTATAGGGCAAAAAACATAGTTTAATTAATCGAATTATCTGCGGACTGAATCTTACAAATGCGTAACCACTACGTCGGCCATTCTAGATTTTTTTTTGAGGAAGTAATTAATGTTTCAGAACCGCCTCCTGACTACACGAATTCAATGTTCAATGATTTATTAAACAATTCTAAGGCACTGTTTTGTGAATGGACACTTTTCAGAGCATCCATTTAGTCGAAGACCAGTGTTTTTAAAGAGCTGTCTGTTTTTTTCTGTTCCACTTTTAAGTCATTCTCTCTCTTTTTTCACGCAAGCAAATGTTATATTCAAAGTTCTAACAAGCCGAACATTAAGTTTCAGATGCGCGATAAGGAAAATTCAAGTAGTGTCCTTATCGGTGCTATTTTTTTATCGTGAAACTCCAACAAGACATGCAGTTTGTCCCAAACAAATCAGCGAGAATGACGCAGTTTTCAAAGCTCCTACGTAGACGTGTTAAGTAAGCGGCACGCTAAACTGCGCGTTCCGTTCCACACTGACGTTAAAAATAAAAGAACAGTATACGCGGCAATGAAGAATTGAAAGTTTATGTGTAGAGCTTCGTTGAGCCTTCAAAAATGGTGAAGTCATTACCAATTAATCGATCAACTGCGCATTAACTGCAAAAGCTCGATCGTGCTCTCCAGACACTCGTGATAATGAAGGGCGGACTGCTTTAATTACTCCATCCAACGTGTCAGTGTTCCCTGACTACATTAAAATAGCGTCGCGAAGTCTAGCTTCTAAAGCACAGATATCCTTTATCACACGAATTGTTTAAACCTATCTTCTCGACTCCAACTTTGTTTTGTCTAATGAAGCTGGAAAATGGCAGATAACAAATTTTGTTTCAGATTCTACAGTATCAATTGAAGCAACAAAATTGAAGACGACGCTTTACAGAGAGCCAATAAAACATAAATTACACTATACAGGGTGTCCCACATAACTTGAGCCAAGATTTTGAAAGTAAAGGCACTTAGTAGGCGAACTGAACCAAACGCATACTACTCGCACTTGACTGTAGGTACTCTGGCTATTTTTACTAATCCCAATACTAAATAATTATTCATTCTTAATTACCTCATTTTTTTTAATTATTGGCTGGAAACTCAAAATGTGAACACTGAGATGTAGAGCACTTTCAGAAACCACCGACTAAAATTGTTTTCTGTACGATACGGCTCACGCTGTTATTCCTTCTACGTTGTAGAGGAAGCCCGCAAAATGTGAAAAGAATTAGCCGTGTGATGGACCGTGAGCGCACTGCTATAGTGCTACTACAAGCTTTCTTCTACAGGCTATAGTGCTGCTACAGGCTTTCGAGTAGATGAATCATCTACTCGAGTAGATGATCCATCAGTATAGACATGTGATAAGGGTACTTCTCGTGGGGAAGAATCAGAGATAGCGTTTTCAAAACTAGTGATGAGCGCTTAGATTTTTTTCTGATTCCCGGTACGTTGAAGCACCCTTCATGTCGAATGAAGCACTATGGAGGTGTCACTGGCTTAGAGGCGAGACTGAAGCCTAATAGAAAGCGGCTAGAATAGTTTGAAATTAGCGCACAATACGACGTTCGTGGTCTTTCTGAAGGCCGTGTTGCAAAGGGATAGAGAACAAAAAACGCCTGATATGAGCTGTCAAGACTTCCACCGCTATGTTAGTTTGTATAGGTTGGCCCCATGTAATCGAAATTAAAGTTTTATTATTAACATAGACCACTTTTTGAAAAATACAACCTAAACAAATATATCATAATTGAATTCTGGAGTAGCTCTGCACAAAAAAGACCCGTTTGATTGTTTGGCAATGTTATAGGCCGCATCGCCGCATTCAGGGCGATAGCTAGAGAGAGAGAGAGAAGGAAAGAATATAAAAAGAAGGCGACGTTAACTAATCTGAGTCCAGTTTGCTACCCTACACACGGGGAAAGGAGAATAAAGGAGTAAAAGGAAAAAATTACAACCTTCCTATGTACTGGTTACCTATTTGCACACGGTAACAAACTAAAAACTCTTAAGTGAGCGTGTTTTTATCCGAAGAGGCGTTCAACAGCAACTTGCTCACTTCGCTTAACGTCTGGCATGCAACGGCATCGGCGCGCGCAAAGCTCTTTAGCGGACCAAGTATTTTTGCGTTACCTCAAGAGCCTCCCGGAGATGTCTCACTTCACGAGTTCTAATATGTATGCAAAGCAAGCCAAGATGCACCCTCCTACTGCATTCCAAACTACTCTGCACTTCCACATCTTGTGTGTTTAAACAGTGCTTCTTTTTGCTTTGGCATAAACAGCGGCACGTATTCGATGTACGAGATAATTGACGTGTTGTTTTCTTAAAGCACTCTTGGATTTCCAACTCGGTCTAAAAAAAGCCCAGTGAAGTGACAGGAGCGTGTTTAAAAGGTATGCCACGTAAAATTTCAGGCCTTGCGCACCACACACGTCTCCCTTTCCGCCAGACCTGTGCTAAGTTAATTTCTCAGGTACATTTAAATGGTTCTTCGTTGCTTGGTATTCCTTGTATCATGGATGCCTCTCTGCGCGTCCAGCAGTTTTATTATTAATATTTTACTACAATACAGCTTCGAGCTGCTGTATCCGGCATCGATATCGGCCAATATACATTATATTTTTTAGCTGAGTCACTTTTTTAAGGAAACCCAAAGTTGCTGGAAACATCATGCAAAACCGCGAAGTGTGGTAAGCTGAATGTGAGATGTTCACATAATTTTTATAAAATTACGCTAAATATATTGCCGATATAAAACCACTTCTACCGCCACTTTTACTGTATTTGAAGATCCTGGAAAGAATATTTGACTGCAAAGCGATGAGCATGAAGGTGATTTGATGCTTCTCGAGAAACAAATCGTGATTATGACCAGTTTATTCACGTAGAAATGCAAGACATATGTAGCAATAATAAAGGCAGATTGAAACGCATTGTAGGCAAGAAAAAACTAACAAAAATGGCATTTGTATTGGAGAACAACAATCGAAAAGCTACGATATATCCGCAGGTCATAGAGTAGAGGAGTAGCAGCAATCGAAAACGGGACTCTTGTAACACATTTATTTTTTATTCTAGCCAAGAGTTTAACGCCATGGTGTAATGTTAAACTGTTGATCTTGTACCTAAACAATTTCATTGAGTTATGAACAGCCGTAAATTTACGTGCAAATGTAAAACAAAAATGCAATGGTAAGCAAAACATGATATCTGCAAGTACAACTAAAATAACAAGATATAAAAAACTCAGAGAAGCCTTCAACACGTATTCGGCAGTTCGTTGGCATGATGGTCGTTAGCGCTATTGTGGAGGGGGACATGCTTTCATTTTCCGTGTCTTAGTGCAGGCCCCCAAATATGCCATACGAGTAGCTGGCAAAAATATTTTGTGAGCACTGCAACAAAACCAACTGCGTCACGCTCCTCAGTCTCACTAGACTCGCCTGTTTGCGCAACTTCAACACACAATAAAGCGAACTTAGACTTATTACGAATCTCCCAGACAATTTGGATAATTTATTGGCCTCAGCTCGTATGGTGCCCTTGGGAACACCTTGAAGAACGGTTCCAGGTGAGCACGGGCATGGAAGGCATATATGCCTGCAAGGCACATATGAGAGCCTTCAACCTTCTACGGCTCTCAAAGGCCCCATTCTGTCTTGCAGAACAAATGAACATACGTTACAAAAGTCGGTAGCAACGTATTGCTCTCCTTTCTTCATAACAACGACAATACTGCCCAGATTGCTGCAGATTTTTGAAGAAAACTGAGCCCGAGTTAGAAGTATATGCAAACCATATCCTTAACTGTTTATTCTTCTAGGCCGCATTTTTAGAGAAATTTGTTGAGTACGAAATACACATTTCGTTAGATTTCGCTAAGTGTTTTACAGGATACCCCTATGTAATAATTTTCTTGTGTCAAAAGTGCCCTTGAGAACAAGAAACTTTGATCATGTGCTAAAGCCTGAATTTCTAAACACTCCATTGCACATACAAGTTTATAGAGACAGTTCTTGCCATACAAATTCATCAACGGTAGCCTTTGTTATTCCAGAATGGGAATAAATGAATATTTTGCAATTTTTTATGTGACATGGTCAACTGCAGTTGAGTTAATTGTAATATTAGTTGTTTTAAAATACATGGCACTTATTGATACCGTGCACTTAATGTTGGCTGCAGGCCCTAACTTTTTGCGAATGATTTGCCACTGAACCCACAGACCAAGGACAGTGAAAGAGCACTGGTTTACTGAAAGGGGCCACGCTCGGTGCTCGACGGCCTAGTGCCTCTCGCAATCACTGAACTTCTCAGCGACGCAATGAAAGAAACCCGTATTCGCCGTGCGTGACTACACGCAATGGTGTTGGCTATGTGTTTGATATGTGTAACGGCTCCCTTTCACGTTCTGTAAGCCGCATCCCATAATCGTTATAGCTGTCACATCTTACCGCACCAACGAGTATGTCGGCAAGAGGTTATGGACATAAAGGTGGGGCATAAAGTCTGCGAAGACGTAAACTGGGAGTACGGTGGATAAACAAGTCTCTCACCAGCGTCAACGCAAGCAAGTGTAACCATTGTTGCGTGATATTAGCACCATTACATATACTAATGTGGCGAACGTTCCTGCTGAAACGCTAAATCAAAAACATGGAAGAATGGCTATTCCACACTATTAATAAAGTGTTACCAGGTCAACCAAGTGTTGAGAGCGCTTTTGATCTACTACTTGAATTGAAATTTCGGTGTTGAAATTTTGTTAATCTGGGGGGCACCGGTTCTTTCATTGTACTACACAGTGACTGACGAGGTGTTGAAAGTGTTTCATAAAAAAAACGGACAGAAAAATACACTACATAGGCAATGGAATATAGTGTATTATGCCATACTACTGCCCTATATTCTACTACATGCATAGTACAATGGAAACGCACTATAATGGTCGGCGGTTCTGCGTATGTCAATAAAGTCACATTGTCGCTTATGCATTTGCCTCTCGGTGCCTTTAGTTGTGCATGTCATGCGTAGAGCTGTAGCTAGCACCAGTCAAAGCACACCGCTCATGCGAAACATGTAAATAACACACACATGGTGTCTATGACGTACTAAACACTAAACCCCAGTCCTGCAATTGGCAAGACCTGTAATTAACGTGACCGGATTAGAAATTCGCGCGAAAACATGGGACTTAAAACACTTTGGTACAAATGATTGCGTCTCTTGAAAATGTATACAAAACACAAGCGGTCTGTTTTCATTTACGACATTAAATGAAATCGACCATGTAGAAACAGAGCAGTGCTATAGGATCGATAGAATTTTAGGCGGAGCGGTAATTGACACGGCCGTATTTTTCCCGCGGTGCTGCAGCTCTCGTGCGGGCGCATTCGACTGACGCTGTTAATGACGCGCGGTTGACTAACGACCCCCGACAATGGGAAAGAAGCTTCGAGTCGATTTCCTCCCTGCCAACGTCGCTCATTGTGCGGCGTCTTTAATCACACTGTGCGATGAATTTAACGAGTTCCACGAAAAGGCTTGCCTACACCTTAGCGGGCGTTATGAGTGCTTATAAAAGTGCACTTAGAGAGCCAATAAAGCCGAGGTCACTGTTAGTATTATTATTGACGACTAGAGTCTGTGGTTTCGCATTATCATTTAACAAAATTAAAGCTTCTTTTGTGGTCCTCCCACTCACATTCTCAAATACAGTAACGCACCCACTTTGTAGTAACAAAGTATGGAATCCAAAAGAAATGTAAGCATACTATAAGGCACATGAATGTTCAGGCAACTTGAGCAGCGTGAGAGGCACAGAAGGCGAAAATAGAAAGTCAGCCTGGCGTTAGTATGCAGTATGCTATTCACACTCGAACGAAGAGGTGGGAAATTAAAAAGAAAGAAGGTACAGATAAAAATATATATACGAATAAAACACGGACACACACATACGCACACGATGTCGTTCCAATCGGAATTGTTCGATCATGTCAGTAGAAATCCCGAGGCGTAGCATCGCTTGTACAGCCTCCTTCGGCGACGTTAAGTCAAGAGAATGTTATAATACTGTTACCCTCTCACAGAGAAAGTGAGTTAGGGCTTCGTGAGAAATACAGAAGGACCAACATGCGCTAAAATGCTGACGCGTAAAATGGCAGCAGTTAGACTAGTTCAGACTGTTTATTGCTATATACACACTCATACAACATAGACAAATAATCGCAAACCGGTGCCATTCAGCGCGCGTCGCGCGTGTGGCTCGAACCAAAGGCTATCGACCTATATAACATTAGCGACGCCCGTAATTTGCATATTCGAGTGCTACACGTGTCATTGCTATGTGCAAGCAAAACTGTCCGCGCGCCTAAAGTGTACCAAGTCACGCCCAGGTTCAATTAGCGTTACAAATTGTGGCGTTTGGCGTGGGAAATTCAAACTAGATGCGATAATGAAAAACTATGCGAAAGAATGCCTGGGGGGGGGGGGGGGGGGGAGAGAAGGGAGTGATGGCATCGCTTCCGCGTATTGTTTTTCTTCACTGCCATTTCTGACAGCAGCTGCATGTTCTGTTTTTGTTTTTACTTTTCTTATCAGAAAACCCTGTAAGCCGACGGAAGCGCTTCATTTGCATGTGTCGCATCGCCATTTGCTGTCCTATGAAAGTGCGTTCGATAGCGTCACAGTGAAACAAGCGCTGTGCGGGTTGAAAAATCGCGGGATCCTAACTAATTGGGGGATCTCAACTAACACGCACACTAATACACACTGCTCGGTGGAAACCTAAACTGTGCTTCAAGGAAACGCAAAGTGCAAACGCTGTCCAGTGTTTATCTGTATTTTTTTATTTGCATCTAGCTCGAATTTTCGCTCACAACCAACGCTGCTTTTTTGCTCACAACTAAGGGCGACCCCGACAACGAAATTTCTGCGGAACAAGCTCTTTAACGATATCGCGCTAAATATTACGGTAACCTCATAATTAATGTATCTGTGTCAACTTACCACATTTGACCGACTTCCAGGAACGTGCATGTGTGCCCGAGTGAGCGAGGTCGCCCAAGAAAATGGTTGCAAGGGTGCAGTGTAATATCGGAATCCCTCGAGGTAACACCGCGAAAGGGCTGCAGTATTTTTCGTGGGAATTGGGCGTCTGCGTCAATACCAACGGAATTCAAAGTTTACCGAAAGGCTTAGGTATAGGTACATTTCTATGTTTGACCCGTATACCAAAGCGGCTGAGATAACGACATGGGATATTTTTATTGTTAATTTTTTATGTATATCCTTTGTTTCCCCAAACCTGAGCTTTTTTGCTGCATCCTGTTGCGACCATGCATGTTATTTCTATCGGGGGAGAGAGGGGCAGGAACACTGGTGACGACACGAAATAACGCGTCTCCCGTTTGCGCGATCAGATTACCGCTATCGTATCGGACACAAATTAATGAAGGATAATACGAAAGAAAGAATGAGCTTGCTTTTGCTTTCTTTATTTTTTCAGTAATGACAGTCTGGAATGCTTAGTCGCACAATCGCTGATACACGCCTTGCTCGGGATTCTGCAGGCCAACGCACTCAATGCGATCAGCGCAAGCGAGACGATCTCTCAGCTTCCTCGCTATCTGCCGCCTGTACCAAACACGACACCATCGAAATTCGCGTGCTTATCCACAAAGCTTCAACGACAAATGGCCTAATTAGAGATAGGGCAAAAAGGGCGACGCCTTCACGCGCTTCACTGGATGACACCAAATTGCAACGGCTCTTCGAAGCAGCACCGCTTATCGCAAACTCTGTAAAGCGATCCAAATTCAGCCGCTCGTTGCTCTCACCGGGTGATTAGAAAAAGAGTATGGAGGAATGTCGTGTCAGCTACAAAAAGTATTTTTCTCTTTTCACTCGCTTGCTCTCTATCCGCTATCAGAAACTACTTTTAACATTAATACGACTTTGTTCGAGCGAGCGTGCATGCTTCATCAATGTTGCCAATAGGTCATCTCGTGTATAATCACCAGTACGATTTATATCTACTTAGAAATTAGAAACTTTTTTTCGTAAGATCTACGACAACTGAAGTACCAGCCTGTCACCCGGTGCAGGAGCGCAGGGGAAGGGTGGGGGGGGGGCACAATCATAACATCCCATAGCCTAACTGCGTACAAAATACGTCTTTCGCAACATGTTATTTCAGAAGGTCATTATTTTCGACTGAATCTCTGTAATTTCTCAAAAGTTATTGATGAAAAGAAATGCCGCATTTTAGGGGCGAAGCTCCTTAAGGCGTGGGTCTGTCCATCCTTTGTATGTAAGTAGTACGTAGCCACTGGTGGCACATACCCGCTCTAGAGCGGGTATCTGCCACGGGGGATGCGAGATGGCAGATGGCTGTACTTGGAGTGTTCACTAGATGTACGCACTGACGGATAGACAGACAGACAGACAGACTAGCGGACAGGCGGACGGACGAATGGACGTACAAACAGACAGACAGACAGACAGACAGACAGACAGACAGACAGACAGACAGACAGACAGACAGACAGACAGACAGACTAGCGGACAGGCGGACGGACGGATGGACGCACAGACAGACAGACAGACAGACAGACAGACAGACAGACAGACAGACAGACAGACAGACAGACAGACAGACAGACAGACAGACAGACAGACAGATGGATGGATGGATGGATGGATGGATGGATGGACAGACTCATGGACGGACGCATGGGCAGACGCATGGGCAGACGGACGGACGCATGAATGAACGCACGAATGGTCCCGCGGATGGACGGAAGCAAGAACGAACGGACGGACGGATGGAAGCACAGAAGGGCTAACGCACACCTCGCCCCACTCATCATCCTTCATTCTGTGGATATGCTGCGATTTTTTTAACGACCACTGCTGGTCCCAAGGTCACGTTCTTCCGGAGAGGAAGCAAGTCGAAATATTAACTGTACCAGGTAAAACACCTGCACTCAGAGCCCTGCTGCTCGTTTCACTTACGCCGTGTATGTACAAGCTCTACAAGCGGGTAGTACAAACACTGCTTCAAAATCACACAGAAAAATAAAACATTTTTCCCGCCACCATGATTAGTTTTCGCTCCAGACTCTCAGCCCAGGAGGTCTTCTTCCTTTTAAAGGAAGGGGTCATGAGTTGCGTACCCTGATGAGGTGAGCATTTCATTTTGGCCCTCGACCTCAAAGGAGCCTTGATAATGTTTTGCACGAGATCATTCTCAAAGCTCAACACAATCGGCTACGGAAAG
Source organism: Rhipicephalus annulatus (assembly GCA_013436015.1). Lineage (NCBI taxonomy): Eukaryota > Metazoa > Arthropoda > Arachnida > Ixodida > Ixodidae > Rhipicephalus > Rhipicephalus annulatus. Next base: position 26,757 of record WOVY01007110.1, read on the forward strand.
TGAACATTTACCCACATTAAATCCTTCCTCTCTGGGCCGACTGCATGGCAACTATTGGGATAGGTGACACGAGGTCGGTGCCATTCTCGATGCCGAATAAAGGCACACACGAAGGGGAAGTGATCTCCTCCTTGCTCTTCAACATCGCTATGCGCAGACTTGCTCACAAGCTCGAAGCAATCCCGCACCTTGGCTATACATTGTATGCGCGCGACATCACTCTCAGGGCTACGAAGGGATCACTGGCGCTGAAAGAGCAGACTCTCCAGCTGCTGCGACAGCTGCGGCGGAGTTTGAAAAGAATAGTGTACTGGGCTGCGCTCCCGAAAAATTTGAACTTATAAGAATACACAATAAGTATTACAGGAGTAACGGCGACATAAACTTACAGGTGGACGGCCATGCCATAGCCAAGGTTACTCGGGCCCACATACTTGGCTTCTGGGTCCAAAGCAATGGCAAAGCCAGTCAGACAATAACCACTTTGAAGCTACGGTTAAACAAATGGACAGAATGATCCGTCGTATCACCCATCATAAAAAAGCATGAGAGAAAAGAGGCTCTCTCGCTTGTCCAAGCCTTGGTTTTGAGCAGAGTGACCTATGGCCTACCGTACCACTCATTTGACAGAACTGAGGAAACATATGGATGTCCTCGTTAGAAGCGCTTTTAAGGCAGCACTTGGTCCACCTATCAGCACACCAACCGAGCAGTTCCTAGCTCTCGGTAGAGATAATCCTTATGCTGAGCGCAGTGCCACGTTCCTCATCTCTCAGAGGAATCGTCTAAGTGCAACTTCAGCAGGCAAGGTGATGCTATGATAGGAATCTCGCCCCATCCACAGGAGATTGATGAGGAGCAGGTCGACATAGCTCAAGAGGTCCGCAGGCAAATCCCAGTCGCACCGGTGCCCCAAAATATTCATCACGACTTTCGCCTTGAGCGACGTAAACTGCTAGGGTAAGCTGTCTCCGACACCAGTTCGGCTCAGCTTCTAGCGTCGCATACGTCGATGCAGCCAGTTACGATTCGCAGAGACACATAATTACTGTTGTCGACAGTAATTATGTTGTAATTATGTAAAGGCGGAGACAATGGCCATAGCTTTAAGGTTCCAGGAGCGTAGAGGATAGCGATCAGTTATTCTATACAACACCCAGGAGGCCTGCCGGCTCTTTTAACTGGCCACTTTCCGGCAATGAAACTGAGGCTGCTAGGACCCAAACTCATTCACCACCATCGCTTCATCTGGTGCCCGGGACAAGCAGAGCTCAAACGCAATGAAAGGGCGGATGCTCTAGCTCACGCGTTTCGTAACCGAGCGGAGAATCTGTCTCTTTCCTTGGCCATAGGGAGATTCTCGCTCACCAGTGCTTCACGCGGCAAAAACGTGAAACATACTCACAAATTCCTTAATGGAACAGAGGCCGTCGACCTTCGGAAAATTCAGACGGATGTATTTCTGCCATATACTGAAGTTACACGCGGTATACACCCAACTCTTTGCCCAGTCATGCATCCGTGGTGCGGTGGTAGGCAGACTTTCTAACACATATCCTGGGGGTGCGATTGTAGACCAAGTGACTTAGTCATTTTTCTCGGCAAACCTGCAAGACCTGTAGTACGGAGCATTGGAAGACGTACCTCGCCAGCTCGGACCCAGGAGTGCAGCTCGCACTCCTAGATCAAGTCCGGCGGGTGGCTAAGGCCAGTGGAGCCCTGGACATAGGGGCCTAACCATTCCGAAGCTCTAAATTTTTCCCTTGAATAAAGTTTCACTTGCTCTCACTCTCTCTCTCTCTTTCTCTTTGTAACCAACGCAGCTTTTTCAAGCTTCCACATTATCCTTTTTTTACGAATTTCTCAGATGTCCATCACGAAGAGATCGCATTCCGGATTAACAATAGTTCAGGCAGTGCAGGCGTGGCAGCGAAAATCCAAAGTAAACAAAGCTGCTTGGCAAAGCTGCTAAACGATGGGTAATCGATATTCCCTTCTAGCGGAACCAAACTTCTTTCCTTTCGTTCCACCCACGCCGCCTCAAAGCGCATGCAAATGTCTAACCTTAGACTAAACGAAAGAATTTTTCGCAATTGGTGGGCTCGGAAAGGGCCCCATTTGCATGTTCTCGGCGCCGTGCTCCTTCACGTGTGGCATTGTATTATGAATATGTGCAAAGCAGGGTTTCTTGTCTGGGCTTTCGAACGCATTAAACACAAGGTGGCTGTCACACAGGTCCCGTAAATTAGGGAGGCGATCGCCGGGCTAATTCCAAGGGCCAAAGTATCGGCCCCCCGAACCGCACCACGAATGCGTGGACAATTTAGAAGTGGTCCTTTTTGGTGCGCCAGCGGACGCCAGCTGTGGCCCAAAGAACAAGTCAGAGCCGAGAGTTGATAAACAAACAAAATTATATTTTCAATAACGGCAGATCGAAAACAATACACAAGTATGCACACTCCACAATAGATGAGAATAATATGTCACCAATCAAACACCGTATTACACAGTACAATCAGCCACACTCGAAACAACAGACACAGACAACAATACGCACTACAATGCAGTCGCATGCATTGAACAACCAAGACACTTAAAGACTAAAGAGATAGAAAACCTATTCAGTCCAAAGTCCTTGGAACAAAAGTCTGAATGATACTCTTCCGAGAATCACTCACTCAAAGTGCAGCGTTGTTGTCGTTCCGCTGCCCCCTGAAGTTTCTCTTCCAGGAAACCTCGTGTCTTCAATTGGCCACTCTTCAAACTTCAACTTCTTCGCCGGAATACATCGGCTTCACACACGCAGCTGTTGCCACGCGTCTTTGCTCGATAGCGGTAAACACACGCTCTTGTCTGTAGCTCGAGCCTTCACCCCTCAGGTGGAAATCCTCTTCTTCTGCTGCTTGGTCCCAACGGACAAAACCTCCGCCGACTACACGGCGGAATCCCTACGCGCGCTCTGGCGCTCACTTCCGTCTTCTCCTGATCTCTCGTCCCGGCCGCTCGATTAAATACCTTCCGTGCGAGATTCCAGAAGGTTCTCGTCATTTCGTCGGCGCGATACGCAGCGAAGGCTGGGGAGAGGCGAGACGGTTGGAATGCCCTCCGCGGCGGATGACTCAACTCGGTATGACCACGCCCCTTTCCATCTAGAAAAATCGCGGGCTTGCTGGGCCGCCGATGTGGGGTGAGGAGGTTCGTCGGCGAAACCACGCTTCCGAGGGGAGAGCGCGCGCCCGGGGAGCCTTGGACGTTTGCTTTCTTTTTTTAGATGCGGAGCATCTAATACTCGAGGCTTGTAGTGCGGCGCCGTCCGCAAGCTTCCTCCTCCTTCTTCCACCATCTGTGCATCCCTTCCTCCTCTACACACCGCGCGCGCTTCACTCCTCCACCATCTGTGCACCCTTCCTCCTCTACACACCGCGTGCGCTTCTCCTCTTCACGAACATTCGCTAGCTGTAAATGTAGCGCGCATGCGCCGTCACGCTTCGAGAACATCGGCAGCTGACGCGCGCGCATGCGCCGTTGCGCTTCTCCCCCTTCTTGAACATTCGACAGCTGACAGTGCATGCGCCGTCGCGCTGTATATATACTCAAGGTCGGCGCTCGCTCGCTCAGTTGCCGCTCGTCGGTTGGTTTGTACGGCGCGTCAACGTCCAAGGTCGCGGTGAAATGAATTCCAACGAATCCACAAACACAATGATCGACGTCCCTTCGACCAGCGCCGCCCTTTCGCATACGTGTGTACGTGTTCACTCATTTAACACCCCCTCCTACAACCACGTTAACCAATTTAGCCATCGACCCAAGTAAGTCGCAATTTAACACCCCATTTCACAACCACGTTAACCAATTTAGCCATTGACCCAAGTAAGTCGCACTTTAACACCCCGTTAACCAATTATATGCTCCGCATCCTCCTCAGTGTTCCCCCGAGGGAAGCTGCGGGCAATTTTTTTTTTCTTTTGACCTCGCGGCGTTTCTCCCACCCGTTATCGCAAGAAGTTGGCGGCGCGCCCATTTTTAGCGCTCGTTCTGTGACACTGCCCCCCACTTTAAGAATATTATCTCATAATATTCAGAACCACACAAACGAGCGCGAACAGTCACCAAACACTCTCACAGACTGTAACACCATCTGTCGCTCATGACACTACACATTCACAATAGATCACTTAATACAATTGTACATTGTGATTCAATTACACAACACGTGAAAACACAACCACAAGCACATGAGTACAACACTCCACCACACATTCCCAATAATACAAACGTACAAAGTTCTCTCATTACAACAATGGTACAATACTATACATCACATCACAGCACAACACTTCGACACTTGTGACACAGGATAACACAAGATTAACACAACATATGGCACTCAACACTGCCAAACACATTCTGATTCGACTTTAGCACTTATCCTGTGTATTTCGCTTGCGTCCTTTCTTGCGGTGCTCGCTCGATCTCTTCTTGTGTTTCCACGTTCTTTTTCGGCGAGCCCTTTCCAACGACGGTATCTGAGGCGGCGTCTCAGCCATCGTTGTCACTTCCGACACCGTTAACGGGTCATAACATTCAACGGGTCCTGTCGGTTTATTTACCAGCTTGTTCATGTCACGGCATTGGGCCTGGCTGGCCGACTCTGTCACCTTTACACTGACGGTCGGTTGGGGTCGTGCCGACGTACGTCCAGCTGCCCCACACGTGAACTCATTCAACTCGATCATCTTCTCATTCGCTGTCTCTTGCGCCACGGCTTCACCTTGGGCTCTAGTGAGATCCGTCACGGGATGCTCCTCCCTTGTATCTCGCGGCCGCTGTGTTGGCGAGGGCTCTATCTTCGGGTCTTCTCCCAAACATTCTGGATCATTCGGCCCTCGCGCCCCGTCGATGTTTCCGATGACAAGATCATACAGGGGGGTCGTCATGCATAAAGCAGTAACCTTCCCGCTGAAGTACGGGGTTTCAACCTCAATTTCTGCTTCGGGAAGCATCCGAACCGTACGGTCAATTAGGCAAACCGGTTTCGTTCTGCCTGTCAACTCACTTTCCCGTACCAAATTTCTCCGCACGATAACCGTGGAGCTACTGGTGTCTCTTAGAACCGTAATCTTCTTGCCCGCAACCTTTCCAGGCAGCGTTGGCATTCGCTTCGTAACACCGGTTGACTGTTTTGACATTACAGCACCAACAATAGGAATTTTCTCCCCATTTTTCAATTCTACGAATCCGTCGGTGACGGCATTATTATCGGATTTCGGTGCTGCTTGCACACAGGATACCTGGTGAGTTTGACTCGCTCCGTTTCGACATGCATCTGCTTTGTGCCCAGTCTGACCACACTTAAAATATTTCACTACCATAGGGCTCGTAAAGATCGTTCGACAGTTTTTCGCGCGATGACCCACTCGGTTACACAGAAAACATCGCTGAATGCTCTCTGGTGCACGCTTCTTTTCATCGGGAGCCAATTTCTTCGAATCATCGGGACACTCCTTCTTGACCTTGACCAAATTAGTTCCACCTTGCGCTTCCAAGAATTGATCAGCCAATTCAAGCATTCCTTCAAGTGACTCGCCCTTCCTCTCTTTCAAGTACAGCGACAGGCTTGGGTGGCAACTAGTAAGAAATTGTTCTCTAGTAAGGAGCTCTCTAAGCTCATCGTACTCCTGCGCTGTCCCTGAAAGTTCAATCCATCTGTCGAAATAATGGCAAAGTCGGGCGGCATACTGCGTAGCCGTCTCCCCATCAGCTGGCCTTCCTGTCCGAAATCTGTCCCGGAAACCTTCTACAGTAAATCTAAATCGCTTCAGCAAAGCAGCTTTCACCTTTGCGTAGTTGGCTGCATCTGTCGGCGTCAGCCTGCCGTACACAATGAGCGCTTCACCACTCAAGCAGGTACTCAAAGCAGTTGCCCATTGCTGTTCCGGCCAATTCTGGCTCCTCGCAATCGTCTCAAATCTGTGGAGGTACGCGTCTAGGTCGTCCTTCCTTTCATCAAACGCTACGAGCAGCTTGCTTGGGTTCAAGCGGAAGCCGTGATCTTCCCGTTCGCTGCTTTCAACTCTAGCTTGGACGGGAGTTTCACTTCGCTGTTGCAAACGGAGCCTCTCGAGTTCCATCTCGTGCTGCCGCTGCCGCATCTTTCAGCCATCTCCCCTTCTCTTTCTTCTTTCAGCTGTCGCTCCCTCGCTTCTCTTTCTTCTCTCGCCGTTTCGGCTGCCAACTTCTCTCTCTCCAGCTCCAACTTCAATTGCTGCTCTCTTTCTTCTTTCGCCCTTTCAGCTGCAAGCTTTTCTCTTTCTAACTCCAACTTCAATTGTTGCTCTCTTTTTTCCTTCGCCCTTTCAGCGGCCAACCTCACTCTCTCCACCGCCTCTTTCTCCTTCTGGCTTACCCACTTCCGTAGTTCGGCGCCAGAAAGACCCATCTTCTCACCAAGAGCTACTAACTTTTCGAGATCCATGGGGTCTCGCAAATAAAACCTTGCCGCTTGCAAAAAGTATTTGCCTAAATCAGTCTATCGGAACACTCCCCTGCACTCGTTAACGAGAACAATGAGCAACACACAAAATCGTTCCGATAGCACTATCAACAACTCGAGGCTCTTTCTCACTACTTTGGACACACTGTGCACCAAAAGGTCCTGTCGCGGACGCCAGATTAATTGTCACACAGGTCCCGTAAATTAGGGAGGCGATCGCCGGGCTAATTCCAAGGGCCGAAGTATCGGCCCCCCGAACCGCACCACGAATGCGTGGACAATTTAGAAGTGGTCCTTTTTGGCGCGCCAGCGGACGCCGGCTGTGGCCCAAAGAACAAGTCAGAGCCGAGAGTTGATAAACAAACAAAATTATATTCACAATAACGGCAGATCGAAAACAATACACAAGTATGCACACTCCACAATAGATGAGAATAATATGTCACCAATCAAACGCCGTATTACACAGTACAATCAGCCACACTCGAAACAACAGACACAGACAACAATACGCACTACAATGCAGTCGCATGCATTGAACAACCAAGACACTTAAAGACTAAAGAGATAGAAAACCTATTCAGTCCAAAGTCCTTGGAACAAAAGTCTGAATGATACTCTTCCGAGAATCACTCACTCAAAGTCCAGCGTTGTTGTCGTTCCGCTGCCCCCTGAAGTTTCTCTTCCAGGAAACCTCGTGTCTTCAATTGGCCACTCTTCAAACTTCAACTTCTTCGCAGAAACACGTCGGCTTCACACACGCAGCTGTTGCCACGCGTCTTCGCTCGATAGCGGTAAACACACGCTCTTGCCTGTAGCTCGAGCCTTCACCCCTCAGGTGGAAATCCTCTTCTTCTGCTGCTTGGTCCCAACAGACAAAACCTCCGCCGACTACACGGCGGAATCCCTACGCGCGCTCTGGCGCTCACTTCCGTCTTCTCCTGATCTCTCGTCTCGGCCGCTCGATTAAATACCTTCCGTGTGAGATTCCAGAAGGTTCTCGTCATTTCGTCGGCGCGATACGCAGCGAAGGCTGGGGAGAGGCGAGACGGTTGGAATGCCCTCCACGGCGGATGACTCAACTCGGTATGACCACGCCCCTTTCCATCTAGAAAAATCGCGGGCTTGCTGGGCCGCCGATGTGGGGTGAGGAGGTTCGTCGGCGAAGCCACGCTTCCGAGGGGAGAGCGCGCGCCCGGGGAGCCTTGGACGTTTGCTTTCTTTTTTTTTCTTTTGACCTCGCGGCGTTTCTCCCGCCCGTTATCGCAAGAATTTGGCGGCGCGCCCATTTTTAGCGCTCGTTCTGTGACAGTGGCGTGCAAACGAAACTCATAAAATACATGCTGCCATGCAGCGAAATTCTTCAAAAGAGCTTACGTTTCCAGAAAAAAAAAATCGTAGAAGTATAGAAGCAGCCAAGGAGCGTCTGAAACTACGAACACGGGAACTCTTCATAAAATAAGTAATGCGTACTGCGCTATAAGCCACACAGTTTCTTTGGGAAATATTGCAACAGCAACTAATAGCGCGGCGCACGCCTTCCTCGAAATTCAGGTCACGTACTCAAGTTGGTTGAAAGCTGTCGCTGGTTTGAAAAGTCTTCACAATTATTTTCACTGTTATCGCAATAAAACTCAGGGTCCAGCATTATGTGTGTTGCTGAAAAAGCTGTGAGAAGCTAATCATATATGGGGGTTTTGGGACGTAAAATGTCAGATATTACTATTATTTTTAAGCTGTGAGACGCAGAAGTCAGATTCTGTCGATACTCACATGATGCTGCCTTCGCTTAAAGCACGCAGTCCCAACGAAAAATGCTCGCAGAAATGACGTGTGGCCAGAGCTGCAAGCTTGCGAAACGCGACACTTATTCTTCCGAGCACACCGATATCGAGAGTTCCAAGCACATCCCATTTTCCAAAGCAGGGGTGGCCGGAGGAAAGCACTCGAACAAACAGCTATCTTGGAGGGCAACTGTGATGAAAATTCGATGGCTCGCAATTCAACCAAGAAAAAAAATTATACGCGTAGCCACAACTGCCGATAAGCAATGGACAAGCGTTTCTTTGAGATAAGAGCTTTCGGTGAGCAACAGCAAGATAGGCAGCTTTCCGCGTGTTTGCCGGCCACCCCTGCTTTTGAAAATGGAATACGCTTTGCTCCCAGACGTAACTACGCCACGGAATGAGGCGCCTCAAGCGGCCGCAAGTGCAGATTTCACGGGAGTGACGGGATGCTCTGACCCGCTCGCACTGGGGTGAAATTGAGGAACCCATGTGCGGAGCGATGCCTTTTCCGATGCCAATGCTTTTCGCACTTGACCAGTGGTCAGAGCAATGGTCCGTCCGCATTATTAATGCAATCAGCCAGTCGCATAGGGTGGATGATCACAGTAGCGTAGAGCGTTTGCGTTGAAAGAAGGCGCCGTGACCACGTTTTGCTTGTTTTGGATTAGCAAGTCAATCCAACTGCCGCGACGCGTTCGCACTTTGCTGCGACTCCGGCACGGCAGTCGCAGTTCACTGCATTAGTGTTCTTGCTTTAATCTACCTGAAAACACTGCATGAACTATTCTAAACTTTAGAAAACATAACTAGATATTCGCACATCTTACCAGCGAGTTTATTAGCCTCTGTGGGGTGCACTTGCTTGCCGATCTGTCAAGCAACACCTCTTGAACGACGCCGTGAACAGCTTGCCGCCCTTCAATCAGCACTCTTCAGAAGAAACCATCTATAATGGGTAGCTCTCTGAACCCTTATATAATACTGATTGACGCACTTTGCAATGCCATGGCTACATAGCGAAACGCGCCGTGACTATACAAGCTCGGCTGCACTGTTTGAAATAGGCGCAGTGGGTGCAGTGGCGCGCTCGCTACGGTGGAAAACGCTTTTTCGTATAGCGGCCGTGAGAGTGCAATCACTGGTAACGTTCATTTCAAGATGCCACCGAGCTCGCTGCCGCTTTAGCCAGAGCTGTTAACAAGCTGTGATCGTTTAGTGAGCGAAGCTGCCCGCGTTACACGCGCGCAGTTTCATTCAACCGACTCGTCGCCTCCGTTGTTGTCTTCTCCCAGCTCATGCATTTTATGCGTATGCCTGAGAGTGAACGAGGTCTGGCGAAAAGAAGGTGATAACACTGCGGTTCTCTGACGGCTGCTAACAATTTAGTGTTCGTTTAAGGGAAACGGAAACGCATAAAGCGGAGACACCAAGGCACGGCGAAGTGGCTTGCCACCGCTTTCGTCGTCAGCTCCCGTATCCCGTCAGATTTGCTGCCACGAGTGCTTTGGCACTAGATGCGGCGCATGAATCTGACATATGCATGATGTCTGTTGTCGCAATTTCACTACTGTGACCACTGGTCACTCGTGCCAATCTCTTTTTTCTTTGCCACAGTACATGATTGAAGTACCAAGAAAAGCTTTCCAAACGAAACACAAGTGGCTATAGAAAAACCGCAGACCTGTGTGCAGTGTTGATAGCTATATGGCCGACCTAAACACGCTTAAACCAAGTTTTACCTGAAAACGCTCTGGCTGTTTTTTCATCTTCTTCCTGAAATACTGGTTGAAATTTGTTTGGAATATACAGCTTCCGCATTCTACACCTTCTGAGTTTTCAGATACTCTGAAAAGAAAATAGCGGTCTTTTTTTTAAATAAGAGCAACAGAGTCCATCTTCATATGTTATGAAGGTGTTGCAATATGACGAAATTCAAGTAAAATGCAACTATAAAAAAGTAACACAATAAGCTCGCAAAAGCTTCATCAGTCGCTCTGCATGGCGGCCGCTGCCCTCATTGCATTCCCTCACCGCCCTTGATTCTTGCTGACGCCGCTCTTCGAGAAAAGCCGCATCATGTCTGTGGAAAATGTAGAGGCACGCGGTGATGGTCTTCGATCACATTTAATCTGCCCCGCCGCGGTGGTCTAGTGGCTAAGGTACTCGGCTGCTGACGCGCAGGTCGCGGGTTCAAATCCCGGCTGCGGCGGCTGCATTTCCGATGGAGGCGGAAATGTTGTAGGCCCGTGTGCTCAGATCTGGGTGCACGTTAAAGAACCCCAGGTGGTCTAAATTTCCGGAGCCCTCCACTACGGCGTCTCTCATAATCAAATGGTGGTTTTGGGACGTTAAACCCCACAAATCAATCAATCAATCAATCGATCACATTTATTCTTATCGCGCAGCCACAGTTGAATTTCACCATCTCCACCATCGGCCGGCTGGCTCGTAGACGCTGACGTGGTCTTTTTATTTTTTTTTTCGATTCAGCCGATAACACGCGCACGGATGCTCAGTTGCGTGCCATTACAAAGCATGCCGAAATGAGCACTTCGCACAGGCATCTGCAGAACATTCCGCATACTCCGAACATTGGTACCCTGAAACAACAAGCCTCAGGGGGTATGAAAAATTTTACGGGTGGGTTTCGGTGCAACCATATTGGGCTCCTGCCAATGTCGTTTGGCGTATTTACCGAAGCGAACATCGTTATGGTGAACGCATCCACATGAAAACGATTACTATGTTGTTGCACCATGTGTCTCCTGACATAATCTATCAATTCACGTCACGTTGTACAACAACAACGAAACATTCGTTCAACAGCACAAAGTGGCCGCACCCATATGTCCTGCGTAAAATACCAACACTTATTGGCCTTCCGAACGTAAACGCTCTCGCGTATCCGTTACGACCTCTGACGTCGCACAAACAGCGCATCATCACGGAAGGCAGTGATGCTCTTCCAGAATGCAAATACTTGACAGTCTGTGCGCTTTTTTGTGCTGACAAGTTCAATTATTCATTCACAGAGCCGTTAGACGAGCGCGGTGTAATGGTGAGCGTACAGTATTGAAACGCGACGTCATTTTTTTTGTACGACGACAGGCACATTATATTTCTCGAAATAATGAAGGTTAAAATAAATCTGGGGCTGAATTCACAAAGCTTTCTCTTTGGCTACGCATTTTCTTAGCCAAAAATTCTCTTATCTGGAGGGATTACTATAGCGCGGGTATGAATTTAACTTATTCGGCACTTAAGAGGGCAAGGAGGACACACGATAGCCGATGAAACGACAAGGAAAGAAAGAAGTGTGTGCCGATAATATCAAGGTAGCACGCAAAGCGTCTAGCATCGAGAGTATACGATGATAGCCAATGATTTGCTGCATCTAAGTTTCAGTTCCGGGAGCGTCTGCTACAGCGCTTACGGGATGCCGCGTACGTTGTAATAGACATTTTGGTGGGCTGTGCAAAGCCAAGCACTCGCTTTTAATCAACGACTGTAGCTAAAAAAATAATTGCTCGATGGCCTTAAGCCACCGAGCAATCCATGCACTATCTCGCCAAGTACAAGTATGAACAACACTCCAGGTGCATCAGATAAATGAAACCACACATAAATCGATGCATGCAATGTTTTAAATTGTGCCTCGAATGCCTTCCCTTATTTAACGCGACCAGTTACCTTACATTTCATTGAAGCTGCGCTGCTACTTAACTAATTCAGTGCAATATAGCACGGTATAGTGGCGAACGTAAGGGTGTTTTGTACCTATAGTCAAAGGTAGCCTTTGTTACAATATTCTTATTACAAGACACGTGAGCGACTTTGGTGCCTGCAGACGAATTGTGCGGAAATAGATAGCAGCAGTAATCAAATGAAATTGTGAGCGCGATTCCGCTGGTTCCATGAACCGCAGCATGTTTATAAAGTCGGAATGCGAGAACGTGCATACGCTTACGCTTAGGTATATGTCTACGTAAAATGAGGGATACTCGTCGGGAGGTGTCTCAGTGCTAATGCTTTTCACAAAACACGGTGCAAATATTTCGTCCAGCGTTGTTTGAGTGCGCAAACAAAGCAAGGGACGTGTATACAAGTCTTGAGGTCGAGACACGTTATCACACGTGCGAAAAGGATGAAAAGAGAGAGAGAGAGAGACTCTCGTTTCGGCTTCGCGAAAGCTTGAAATTGATAGATAATAAAGACAATTTTCTGGCCCCGCAGACGTCAGGGAAAGTCTCCACAAAGCTGCGTCAGATGCTCGGAGAGCATAAAAAAGTGGAGTACGCGTTATATGAGAGTGACAGCCACTCAGAAAGCGAGATGAAGTGTGACTGTCCTTAGATGTGAGAATCAATGCCAATTAGGAAAGTTGAGTTAATGAGCCAAAACTTTCCCAAATAACGATAATGGAAGCAAACTGAGCATTCATTTAGTGATAGTGACACTAGTGACAGTGAACTCATAATAGTTGATTAGCGTTGTCACAGGCCAATATATATTTTTATTTTCTTATTTATATTTGGCAAACTATGAGAAGGTAGCCTACGTTAGCGCCGGCTATCCCAACGTCATGATAGTAATGTACAAGAATAAATAGCACACGGTTATACATTCACACGTGGCGGTTTCTATCTTCTAGTAACCTTGGGCAAACGCATTCTAACAATTTTTTCTATTTTTGACAAAGTTTCACCGGACGTTTTTGCATTTGGCTTCATTCGAAGGAATGAAGATATATCAGCGATAGGGTTAATGCAAGCACTGCTGCAGTGGACGATGTGAAGAACACGATGTGAAGAACTGTTCATGTGAGGAACTCACGCTGTGTTAGCCATTTAGTGTTTATGAGTAACGCTTGAGCGCTTACTTTGGCGATTTGATTGTACTTTTGTTCGCTTGATATTGTCTTTATTGCCCAAGTACTTTAATAAATACCATGAAAAAAAAAAAATGCTGCAGTGGACGAGCGGTTACAGCGCTCAACTACAATCTAGGAGGTACTTGGTTCGATTCGCAGAATCACTGAGTACTTTTTTTTTTTTCAAGAGGTTGCCCGGCCTGACATAATGCGTGGTGGCGGGTACTAACTTTTTGAGAAGTAGGCTTTCGCACTTGCTTCTTTCACATCCCTTTTGTTCCAAAAGCATTGTACTGTGCTCCTTCAAAAATTAAACAATTCAGGATTCATAGTTTTCTCCTCCATTCTCTCTTATCGCAAAAGTGTCCAGTACTGAAATACCAATAACATACCTGGTATATCACTTTTCACGTGTTTGGATATTCGACCAGCAATCAGTCTTCACGGTATTTTGAAGAAAATCTACACATGCAGTGAGCTAACTGCTTGCAGCCAAGCTGACTGCCTTTGTAGGGACACGCTTTCGTGCTGATTTGGTGGGCATCATCACATCCAGCAAGACCAAAGAGCACGGATAGTTAGAGCTGATGCAAACAGAGTGATTAGTTTGTGTCTTCTCTCCCGCTATTTGTCATGCTGCACGCTTCGGTGTAATGTAGCTGTCAATGGTTAAAATGAACTATAGCAGTTAATCGAGTTCTGCTGAGAGGGTCCCCTATTGTCCAGAATGGAACAGAACAATGGCAATTTGATTTGTGTGATAAAGAGGTACCCTGCTTTTGGTTACTAGAATAAATTTCTAAATGCTGAAGTTTATTTTTTATTAACAACAGTTCCAGTGCAGATGAAAGGTGCATGGACAAAACTCGTGTATTCAGCTTGACTAGGTTTGTGACCTTAATTGTCATTGCGAACCGGTATCACAGTAAGCATAAATATCACACACATATACAACCACGGGTGATATCTTGCTTATTCTGATTAAAATTGAAAGGTTGAAAACAGCATCTTCAACCAACACAATGTGTACGAGATATGCCATGTAGAGTAGCTATGCTATAAACTGATCTTCGCAGGTTTGTTCCATTTTACCCAATTTCTTGCCCAAGACTGTAGGTTGGTAAACGAAACAACTTTTTGAACACACATATTCTGTGTAAGGTAACATTTATTTTTATGCAGTACAAAACCAATTGAAATGTATAATGGCTCAAAAGAGAAATAACTAGAAACAAATTCAGCCAAATCATTACCAAACTTACTCACCAATGATAAACGGATTCTCATTTAAAAGATAAATACATACATACATACATACATACATACATACATACATACATACATACATACATACATACATACATACATACATGCATACATACACACATACATACATACATACATACATACATACATACATACATACATACATACATACATACATACATATACGCACACACACATATACATATGTACACCCATACATACATACATACATACACTCAGGTGCAAATAATAAAATGAATGGCTATAAAACAACAATTCTAATACACTCATTTTGAATATACTACAGAAAGTAACTTACGAGAGAAATCCACCGGCACTGTTATGTCTGAACACGGTGTTTGTCGAACCATCTCGCAAAAGCTTGATGCATTGTTTTCCGCTGCTGCCCAGTGACAAGCAGTTTTTATAAAAAACTCAAGAATAAAGCCCTTGACAATGTCATGCTAAAGAAAAGGGCTGTGCATCAATATTTTGTACATGTCTGCAATATCACTCTGCTTATTTACATAGCTTGGCTCATTCACAACCCACTAACAAAGCATGTTAGGACACTTGGGCTGAAAGTTGGCACAGCGCGAGTAAATTATAGACAATACATGAATAATACAATTATAAGCTACTAGGATCCTTGGTGCAAACAGTGTTTATATTGACAGCTATAGGTGCCATTTCGTTTCCCCAAAACACTTCTCAAAGTAGAATCAACTTTATTTAGCTAAAAGTTTTTATTCTGGCGCGTCGTGGTGGCCCAACGGTGCAAGTGACTCTTTCGGCCAAAAAAACTAAGACCAATTATTTTTCCAGTTCGTGAATTCACCCCCTGCTAACATTGAGGCAGCTGGTAGGAGTGCTTTTGGAAAGAGGAAATTACCACATTCCCACCAGTTGTGGCCTTGGGTAGCTACTTCACTTGGACAAAAATGATGAAAAACACTCCTCAAGAAGACTTCTAAGTTTGCACACCAACACAGTTCCCATACAGCTGTCTATTAGTCTGCTTGAAAAATATTGAGTTTACTGGTGGGCGAAGACTGTACACTATGTGAGGTGATGCTCCAGTGCACTGCATGTATGTCTTGCTGCTGGCCTCAACTGCGATGTTGCTCAGCACATATGTGTAAAATAACAACTAATACTATGCCACTGCAAAGTAATTATGTGTCATTTGCATGAAACAGGGACCACATTAAAAGAACATAACATTTGCCTTCACAACGTTCAAAAACTGTAAATAAATTTCCACAGAGTTTTCACAGTTCATCTGAGGATAGTAATATTGGTTGTAAACACATTCTTACTTCCACTAACAAACTATTTTAAGATGCCAGATTCAATATTAGAGTATACCAGCACTTTTGTAGGGCTAAACAATTGTACAGGCACCTAGAAAAACACAAGTGAATGCATGCTATAGCTACATATAAAAATAAACACTTTTATTTCTAGTCTGAGTAGAGCTGCATAGATGATAAGTCACTTGCATTACATTATGAACAAACCTATCCGAGCAAAGTATACATTTAAAAAGTTACACTTACACAGTAGATAAGTAGACTGTTGAAGGACGGACAGGCAGTGGGATAATACCCAAGCACTAAAATCTAGTGTTAAGATATACTAGGAGTAGTGATGATCCTCTTCCTTCCAAATAAAATAATCCACATAGATTCACTTCCCATCCCGGCTGCGGCGGCTGCATTTCCGATGGAGGCGGAAATGTTGTAGGCCCGTGTGCTCAGATTTGGGTGCACGTTAAAGAACCCCAGGTGGTCTAAATTTCCGGAGCCCTCCACTACGGCGTCTCTCATAATCATATGGTGGTTTTGGGACGTTAAACCCCACAAATCAATCAATCACTTCCCAGAGCTTATACACTCATGGCATCATTGGTGCTATACAAATGAGTGTACACTGAAGGATTACATCGACTAAGTACATAATTACTGCATCCATGGCTTTACTTCTTGTACTACAAAGAATGCAAACACAGTTACCATTGGCGACCATGGATGCTGTGATTTCTGGCATGCAAATGTAGAGGCATGCAGGCACTTAACACACATGTTAAAAACTTCAGCTCAAAAATATTTGCCCACTAACACTACAGCAGCCTTTAAATTAGTGTCATAGTTTGGTATCTTCCATGCAAAATTTAAATAATTTCGAATGCAAGCAAAGGAACTGCTGAATAATGCACTGCTAAGAAGTTAAGCAGCAGCTGCTCCTGACATCACAATGTGCTCTTTCTGCTGTTGTAAACTTTGAGCAGGAGAACAGTCACTGGCAGTCCCTTTATACTTGTTGGTCTTCTGTGCTCTGTTATTGATACACTGTACATGACCGTGGAGCACCGAACCCCTTGTTACTGCTGGAACTCAGAAAAATACAGATCATTATTACAACCATGCTACATGCAAGAGTGTATAGTTGTCAATTATGTGCTCATATTTACAGATATTGTATTTTCAGAAGCCAATGACAAGCCTCAACACACACACAAACAGTGAAGGCTGAAAATATACTTAATATGATACAAGAGCAAAACCACAATGTTATAGATGAAGGCATGAAACTTCTGACAGGCATAAAAAGCCAATAGAGTTTCTTTTATTTCGACTTTACACTAGGTGCGAGAAGTAGACCACAAATAAGTTCACTAAGAAACACAAGTTAGACTGCATTACAACACAACAGCCAATGTTCATAACTTTAGGGCTGTCTAACATAGCCAGCTCACCATGCCGCATATAGGAGCAAATGGGCAGTCTAGAAGACACAAAGAACTTGTGGATTATGAGTGTGCTTGTTACTGACATCTATTTTTCTAAATGAAGAAAACCTTTCAAAAATGCACTTCATCAGGGGAAATAATCATACGCAACAAACACAACAGGCTCCTACAGGTGCCACCAGCACTCACCATTATTGTTGATATCAGTGTCTTGCCGGATGGATATGCTGTGTCCTGCACAGAACACTAAAGGAGCGCTCCATGACTTGGATTGCATGTGTGCTAGCTGCATCGCTCTGCTGCTGAAATAGGCTAGCCACAGACAAAGAAATGAGAAGCCATGGCTTAGAAACACACTGAACGTCGCCATTAGAGATCAACAATGCATACTTAGGTCAGGTACGATGTGCAGATAAATATATATCACTATGCAATCGTGGTGAACATGTTCGGCTGAAACACAAGCAACAGCACTGAGAGAGAAAAAAGCTACATTAGGTAAAAGATGCAGTTACTGACCCTATGTCATCTGAGGCTTCTTCAATAGGTCTTTCTCCTTCCAAGTTGTGAACAGCCAGGCAATTTTCACCCACTTGCTATTTCCTTCCAGAGCACTTGATTCACAGAGGAAGTCACAAGCTCGAGAGCTCAATAAGGAATCAAAGTATTTGTGCTCGTTTCAAAGC
Organism: Rhipicephalus annulatus; assembly: GCA_013436015.1. Lineage (NCBI taxonomy): Eukaryota > Metazoa > Arthropoda > Arachnida > Ixodida > Ixodidae > Rhipicephalus > Rhipicephalus annulatus. The sequence goes on from WOVY01007110.1 coordinate 44,611, forward strand.
ACAAGCTTTTGAGTCTCAGATTATTGGAGTTTCATACATAAGCTGCAGGCTTTCAGCTTTCAACATTCCCAATTATCTTGTAATTTAGTTCTATAAATGTTGAATAAGAATTATGTGTAAGAATATTACAGGTATCCACTGAAAGCAACCATGCTTGGGTTTTCAATTTGTGCACCGTAAATGGTGTTCACGTAATCGTATGTATTAAAAAAAACTAACCTTGCAGCCAGCCGTTAGGCAGTTTTGTGCCCTCGAAGCTCCCAAGCAGATTGCAGTCCTTCCAGATGAGGCTGCCATGCATGCTTTCACGCCATATCCGCTGAATGATAACAGTCCCAGCAGTGACATAGGCTTGCACAGTTAGGGAGAACGTGTCCTTCCTATTTTGTACAGGTGCTCCAAGTAATGATGAGGATTGATGTGCCAGAATGTGCAACCGATGCATCACAGGACCTTAACAAACCAATCTCTGCGATCTGTGAAGAGCCAAAAACGAGATATTTAAAAACAATCATTGAAAGCACTCACTTCTAATACTTATTTGAGGAAGTTATCACTTCGTTAAAGTGACCAAAATCTGCTATAATCACTTTGAAATAAACTGAAGCCTCATGTAAAATTTGCGTACCGCAATATATATGTCCTACTGAAGTATAGTACTACCACAGTGGTAATCATCTATAGAACTAATTTTCCAAAATAACATAAATTTTTTAAGTGCAACCTGGCTCCTGAAAAATAAATTCACATTAACTTTCCAACTATCAAACGTGGTCAATCGACAAGCCCATCCTCATAATCAAACAAGAGCTCACTTGTATCAAATCCCAGAAAACTTTTTATGTATTTGCTTCATAATATATGTATGTATATAACAGTAGTAGTAAATTTTTCATGCTTCAACTTACCATAGAGAAACATTACATCTGATGGGCTTAAAAACTTGCACACGTTATAGAACTGCGTGAATTATAGTACCGGTGAAATTTAGTTCTGCAAAGTGAACTCACCGATGGCAGCAGTTAGTAGCCGTCGGTGTCATGAGGAACCAAGTGTGCTCTACGGCCAACAGGCAAAGGGCATCTGCAGACTGGAAACTGCCGATGACAGCAATGAAGTGCTGGCCAGGCGTGCACGCCCATTGATAAAGTGTAAGAGCTGGCCATGACCGGCTGTTTTCAAGGCTCTAGTGCCGTGCAAAATGATGGCCAGACGAACTCGGAAACCTGTAGTTAGGCGATATTGGCCTACAACTTCATCCAAAGCAAGGCACCGGTGAAATCTTTGCTTTTTTGGGGGGGCTGGAGGGAAGCTTGGCGTTCACGGGCTCTCGCTGCCACATAGAACTCTCAATTTGTTACCGAAGAACAGTCTAGGCACGCTTCCAAAGTAACACGATCCACAACAGAAAGTAGCATCTCGCAGTTTTGGTTGATCACATCACAGCGCTAGGACTATGGTTATCACAAAAAGGAGAAGTGACGACTTAACAAACAAAAGCGCCAAGCTGCCCCACCACGACTTCGCAGGGCAAAGCAGTTATCAACGCTGTCTTTCAATTTTCGGTCACACGAGCACAGCTTGTTCACAAGTCTTGGAACGTCAACACAGCACCACTGTTCACAACGAACATCGTTTCACTCCCGAACAGTACATTGCTTTCAAGTAAATAGAAGCGTACGGGCTAACTAGTGGCGAAGCAAGAACCGAGCGCGTAGTTCATACGTTTCCGTACGTACTTGGGGTCACTCAAGTAACGTGCCAAAACGCTGTCAATCCGAAATGTCGCACAGCACCAAACTGAGAGACTGGAAAGTCAAGCGAACAAACTGTTACCGGCACACAAACACACATTGCAAGCTTCTCGGGTGCTAGTTGCCGTCGATACATCGACGCCGATCCCCGCTTGATAACCGCACCGACGCACAGGCTTCGCTGCGCTTCACCGTACACCATTGCACTGCCACAGCTTTCCGCACTGCTTACACGCACCGAAAGAGCTGCTGTAATCACAACACATCCGGTCAAATGCTGAAGTAACTCGTGCGAGAAGCGTTTGCTGAAAGTCGCACCAACCGATATGCTGTTTACGACGCCATGTTGCTTGGGACAACTGCGCAGCACATAAGATGATAAGAGAGCTCTTAGAAAGTACTTGCACTATTTTCACGGCGTGACAAAATTTTCTCTTATGTGCGAGGGGGGTGATATGACGAACAGGACAGGCGTGCCAGATGAAAGAAGTGTTTTGGCAACGTCACGGAGTGAGCTGATGTAGAGGGTATTGCTTCACAACCAATCACAAGCTGTGCCTGTCGGCCAAGCCGTCGTCTGCTCGCGTTTGTCGTCTGCTTCGATCAGAACATGCGACAGGGGATTCGCCTTCGCAACGCTATTATTCTCAGGTCAAGTGGTCGCTACGTCGCACAAAATACATGTCATTGGCTCGCTCTACCTTTGAATGATGTTCGTGCGCCAAGTTAAATGGCTGGTAATTGACGCAGGGATAAATTCAGCCAAGGTTTGCTCCAGAATCGTGAGGGTTTGCATATTTTCGGTGTCATACAAAGTTACTAGGGTCATTTCATTCCGATTGCTTGCCATAATATCACGGTCCATATCGGTGTCTGAACAGTGAAGGTGAAGATGCATGATTTGTTTGTAGTTCCATGCGTAATCACGCGCACCCCTAATACGCTTTGGTTTACAAAGTACGCTTTGTTCCAGATCGTCGCAAAGTGTATCGACAGCTGTATTTCAGAGATCGCAACCATTGGTCAGTTAGAGCCAATGAAAGTACACTAGAGCACAAACTTTAGGAAGCACTCACTGAAAACTTCCTCTCATTTTTATTTCCAATAGCGTGCAAAGAATGTGCTCCCATTTACCTCTTTGGTGGTAATTTCCACCAATGAGGCAAGGATCTCGAGTCGCACTTTTAATTGGATGAGATGGGGCGCAACACAACAACATAACAAATAAGGTTGATCCTATGCCATGTCGCGTTCGAATGCACCGACCATTCACGTATCACATTGGTTTTCATCCAACCACAAATCTTTACATGCGTAGTTTTATGCCATTGGCGCCCAATAAAATTCTTCAATTACTGCGACTTCGAACTTATTGGACGATGGTGGTTGTCAACACCATCCACTGCGTACAAGGGAAACAACACGCGAAGCTGAAAGCGCCGAAAGAAATAAAAACGCTCCAGCAGTCATCAGGCAGCCCTTAATGGGCGTGAATTAACTCAAAACCAGCCAGGGCACCAAAGTATACCACTGCGACAGCAGGTTCTAAGTAGCCACATTGTTCCTAAGAGTTGTCCGGACCACTCTTAGGATTTTCTCTCAGCAATGCTGTTTTTACGCACAATTTCGCTTCGTGAATCCACTTACGAGCACTTTTCGGTGACGTAAGCAAATATAGCAACTGCATCACCATCGCTGACATGTTCCCGGGCAGTCAAAGCGCGCTTTATTTGCAGCGGCCGATGTGACAACTATTGCCTCTTACGACGTTTTTTCGTTTCGTGAATCGACTTACGCTACAAAATTTCTCTTGCGCAAAAATGTTTTCGTAAGTGAGTTTTGTGAATCCGGGCCCTGGTCTCAAAAAGTGATGTTGGCTCCGGTAAACACGTTTGAATTGAAATTACACCGGTATCATGCGAACGCTAGATGGGGAAGCTGAAAGTGTGCGCCTAACAGCCCTCAATTTTTTTTAATCCGTAAATACTGATGACACGTAAAGCTGCGGAATTATTGCGCTGAGCGAGCAAGATCTAAACACGCATCAGAATGGACGCGTACAGTAAGCGCCCATATACGCTTATGACGTTCCCATGCGTACTTCGCATTGCTTTGGTTACAAACGAAGCCAAGCCGGGTACTCGGAAGCAGAAAACCAATATGTAGAAACTTCCTGCCAAAGAACTGTCAGACATTGCTAAATATTATTCTCAAGTGCGTCCCTTGACCAACTATGGGCCACAATTGCAGGCCTTAAACATGCTACACTGGTTATTTATGACACACCATCGTTCAGCTGACGATAACTACGAAAACTGCGCGAAAGGAAGACAAAAAAAAAATAAAGAGAAGGCACACACTCAAAGCACAGGCACCGTCTCACTCGGTTCACGTTGCGTACTTGGAAACTTTGAGTGTCTTCGTGAACTGCAAACGTAAGCGCTTCTTATGTTCAGAAAAATTTCATAAACATTTAATTCGGGCGATTGTAACGTTAGCGTCAGCATCTTATATGAAGCACAGGAAGCCATACTTCTGCATGAGCCTGTGCTAAAGGTATTTCTATAAACCGTTTCATGCTTTGCTATTCTGAAATTTGTTTCCATTCCATTTTAAATAATTTATTACCGCCGCGCTAGTATAGTGGTTATGGTGCTCGGGTGCTCATCCTCAGGTGCCCCGCCGCGGTGGTCTAGTGGCTAAGGTACTCGGCTGCTCACCCGCAGGTCGCGGGATCAAATCCTGACTGCGGTGGCTGCATTTTCGATTGAGACGAAAGTGTTTGAGGCCCGTGTGCTCAGATTTGGGTGCAAGTTAAAGAACCCCAGGTGGTCAAAATTTCCGGAGCCCTCCACTACGGCGTCTCTCATAATCATGTGGTGGTTTTAAGACATTAAACCCCACAATTCAATCAATCATCCTCAGGTCACGTGATCGAACTCCTGTCGCGGTGACTGCATTATTAATGGAGGCGAAAATGCTTGAGGCCCATGTACCTATATATTTAGGTGCGAGAACCCCAGGTAGTCAAAATTTCTGGAGCCCTTTACTGCGACGTCTCTCATAGTCCTGTGGTGGTTTTGGGATGTTAAACTTCAGCAATCATTAGTTACACGTTATTACTTCCTGAGGCCACCAGTTATACCGTCAATGCATTGCATGACCATTACCCAAAACACATCAAAGTTTCTAACGTAGACCATATCATTTTCGCTCTTCCTTTAAGAGGCCACTAGTTATACCGTGAACGCAGTGCATGGCCATAACCCAAAACACATCAACGTTTCTGGTGTAGACCATATCATTCCTAATCTTCCTTTAAGAGGCCACCAGTTATGCCGTCAATGCAGTGCATGACCATTACCCAAGACACATCAACGTGCCTGTTGTAGACCATATCATTTTTGCTCTCGTGCCCTTGTGTAGAGCAGGCATACATAGTCTTGAGCCCAGTTATATGTCGGCGCTGCCAGCAATTAGGGCTGCGCGTTTATTTACGTCACACCTGACGGCGAGAAAAAACTGGCTGCCAGCAAGCGATAAGCACTGGCCGCACGTTGTCAGGTCATGCGTTCCACCTCACCTGCAGCCTCCCACCAAATATGGTTGTCCCCTGCAAGCAATTAATAAAATTTTTGCCTACGTACTCAGCAAGTCATACAAGGGGTCTCAAACACGCTGGCAACATATGACCCGGCACGCGCATGACTGTGTTAGATTTAAAAAAACTTTTTTTTCTTAATAAGCATGTTCTTGATCTTCGCAGAGGTGACTTGTCTCAAGAATTGTTTTACGTAAAGCATCTAACGCAGTAACTGTGTGTGTTAAACATAATTGTAGAACAAATATTTCTTCTATTTCCCCGAATCATCTTCTAGATTATAGCCAAGAGATAGGTATCAACATCTCTGTCGAACCCAGATGCCGAATCCCCTTCAGAAATATAACCAATATGCGAGATATGGGAAGGGTCTTCTTTCAAAAGACAACACTAGCTAACTTCTCATTCAAACTATTTTGTCATCCCCCTCCCACTCCTCAACACCCTTGTATAACTGCTCTGGCCCTTGTCGATTAAATTTTGAGTCTGTGTCCCACTAGGTGAAGCGATCCCTGGCTATGGTGCAAATATTCTACGTACGTTATACGAACCGTTAGTGTTTTGTAAAATCCACCATCTCTGCTGAATTCCTAACGTGTTCGAGTGTCACTTTGCATCTTGTATGCTATGGCGAAACAAAAATTTCGGGAGGGGGAGGTGGGGGGCACGGGTTTGGTGTGCCACTCCTTGGCTATGTCACTGGCTGAATAACGACGCCATCTCAGCGCGCATGTTCGAACAGTGTAGTCTCGGCTAGTCTCAAACCAAAGCAAGCTTGACGGTGTTCAGTTGAGTTCAAACTTTCACATACGATAAATTTTATTTCGCCTAATTTAGAAGACCATCAGCAGTGATGGGAAAGTTCTAATTCAAAGTTACGGAAGAGAAATCTGCATCAATAACGACCATGTCTCGTTAACATCGGCAAAGCTGCAGCACTTGAAGATGCAGCTGACTCTGCACATTCACGGTTACGCCCTCTGCTGGCGTCGTGCAGAGAGGAGTAGGGGGCAGAGCACTGAGAGCCGCGTCACTCGACCTGCCACTGGAATGCGGCACACCTCCGCAGAGCAGGTGTGAGGGAATAAAAAGGCGAGTGAGGAGAAAGGTTGTGCATCCCAGCGTCCTCTGCTGCAAAACACGTGCGGTCTGATCCGGACGGGCAAGGAAAGCACGTGTGGCAGTGGTTGGTACAGCGCACTCGCTTGCGCGCTATCCTGCAAAGCTGCTGCTTCGTATACTACTACATGATGGACTCGGAAGCTCACCGCATCCTACTGTCTTTAATTCAACACCAGGCACCATCTAGTACGGAAGGTAAAGTGAATTTGATTGCTTTTTATTTGTTTCAGCGCACTTGTCGCGCATGCAGCATGCAATGCATTCTTGCGCGCGTGGACCTAAGCCCACTATTCTTTATCATATCAGAAAAACACCGTGGATATGACAGCTTTATCAGACTGTTCATGCAGTTACCAGCTGCTGCTGTCATCAGCAGTTAACAAAACGTAAACAATTCTAGAAGTACTGCAGTACACTATCCTGTTGCCAAGTTTCCTTGCATGAGTAATTAAGCCTTAATTCAAAACAAACTTACATTGCAGACCCCTCCATCAGCAACAGAATGATTCGCAGCGTTTTAAGAAAAGTAACTGCGAAGTGGCGTGTAGCAAGTGTCACGTGGGTGCAGCTAAGTATTGCACGCAGTAACAATTTATTTTTATTTCTGATTTTTAAGTGGCTAATGTCTCCAGACGGCAGATCAGCATCCCACGTGATACGGTGAAGCCATACATCTCCTCGGAAGCACGATTTCTTATCGCAGGGTCGAGATGCTACGTATGATAAGCGATATTTTTTTTTAATTATCAGTGATTTGTGCAGTGTTTCATGCAGCCCTGTAACATGATGAATTGACTTTTTTAGAATTTGTTTTTTGCTTGCTCTAATCCGCTTACCTTCGAGTGTAAGGCATCCGAGTTTGCATAATGTAGCTGACTACTTGAGAAACCATTTTCATTATATAACTGATTTGATTACATTTCCATCATTGTGTGAAAACAGATGCAGTTCTGCGTACAAATATGGCTGGCGATGTGCCAAGGCGAGGGAGCGAAGAAATGCGCATGGAGCTCAGATTGCCATGCGTTGAAACAGGAGGTGGTAAGTATTAGTATTAACATTATTGCGAGGCACTACATTTACTGCTCATTTATATTTTTTAGATGGCACAGATACTCTGCACCTGCCAGCTCCCACTGCATCAAGATCAGCTGACGGGGAGACTGGTGCTCAAAGCAAGCCATCAGGCTCCAGGAGAGGAGGTGGAGGCAAGTATATTAACACTGAGTGTCTACAATTGCCTCAGCAAGTGTTCTTGGGTAAATCTAACAAGCATGCATCAGAGCGTGTAAAAGTGTACTTGTAGGAGTGATCCTTAAATGACAAAAAAAAAAAAGAGAGCATGGAAAGCAGACCACTACAATTACTGGAAGACTGGCACAATTTGCATATTGCATTTACATGCACAATACCAGAACTTATCACTTATGTATGTTTGCTAGTCTGCGCAAATGCTTGTTTTGTTGATTAATGCTTGCTGATTGATAATTAAGCTCAAGTGACCGTGCTGTGTGTTAAATTATTCAATTATAAGTAATGCCTGCACAATGACCGACAGTTTCCCAATAAACCATTTATGTGTTGGTTCTTTCTTATTCTAGCTGCTGAATGGACAGAGGGGCAAACAAGGCTGCTCCTAGAGTACTACCTCAAATATTTCCCTCAGATTGGCCCATTTAAAAAATTCAAAAACAGGAAGCAAGCCTTTAAACAAATATCGATGGACATCGAGGCTGTGCTTGGCATAGCCAAAACCCCAGAACAGTGTGAAAATAGGTACAAAACAGTAATTAGGCGTCGGAAGGCGTCTTCCGACCATAACAAAAGGTCTGGTGCTTCACCCACCCCTGTGCCTTTTGACGACGAGGTGAAAAAAATTGAAAGCATTGATGACAGCATTGAACCGGAGGTAGAGCGAGACGCCTCAGGGGCTACATTCAAAGCCTCGCCCGAATCTCCGGCCGTGTTGTCACCTGCCAACACCACTGAGGAAAATAAGACGCAGTCCTCAAATCCCGACACGAAGCCACGGGTAGGAACTGCACGCCTGGCACACATGCAGTTGTTTTTTACTGAAATGAGGGCACTGCAAGAAGAAAAGGAGGCTCAAAAGGCGGCCAGACGTCAAGAAAAAGAAAATCGAAGAGCTGAAAGGCAGGCCGAGCGACAGGTGCTTCGTGAAGAGCGGCGCAAAATGCATGAAGAAAAAATGGAGATTCTCCGTCAGGCCTTTGGACTTCCAAAATAAAGTGGTAGTTTTAAATAAATAAACGTACTACCCAAAGCGATTACTTAGTTTCAATGTCTTTTATTTTCTAGTTTGGCACAATACACTACCTTGAGAAAATGCAAATGGGCCAACAGGTGTGTGGTAAGGACAATTTTTCCCAACCTTGAAGGTGTTTTAACGAGTTCAGCTTTTCAGGTGGGCCTTTGGTAAGCATATATTTGCTCACAACTGCATAACACGTAAAGGAATTCCTTGTTTCATGGCTGCTGGTTCTGCAACCCCATTTTTATCATCAAGTGATCTCTCTTGATGCTAGCCAAGCCACGTAATAGGCTATCCTGTTGGGCTACACTACTGCTGCTTACTTGAACTGCAGAAGAGCTTGAGTCTACATTTGTTGTTTGTGAGGTAAGTGACAGGTCTCGTGACAGGTTCTCTGGCAAATCTCCACAATCAATGCAGAGGTTGTGAAGCACACAGCATGAAATGATAAACTTGGACATGTTATCCACTGTCCACATATCCAACCTGTGCAGTTGTCTGAAACGATTTTTTAAATCGCCAAAAGTATTTTCAATAAGCACCCTTGTCCCGGAGAGTCTTGCATTGAAGGTTTTTTTGATGCTGTCAAGATTCCCATAGTCTCGAATTGGTGTCATCAGGTACTCCCGGAAAGGATATGCAGCATCCCCCACTATATGGTACTTGCTAGAGCACAGTTGTGGCAAAACACTTGAAATCCTGGACCGACGGAAAATGCGTGCGTCATGAATTTTGCTTGGGTAGCCAGTGCTGGCATCAAGAAACCTCTTCTTGTTGTCACAAACACCTTGAAGTGTCAAGGATAGGTAATGGTGCCGGTTTATATAAACAGATCGCACTTTCCTGGCTGGGCACCTGATAGGCATGTAGCTTCCGTCAACACACCCAATTGTGTCTGGGAATCCCGACAGCTGCAAGAGAAAAAAATGTGCACACACATAGTCAAATAAGCATGGCACTAAGGGTAATGAAAGGTGCCAATAACATGCGGAAAAGTTTAAAACAAACTGGAGACTTGAAGCTCATAACGGCGAGTGCAATACACTACCGGTACACATGATTGAAATTAACTGGCTATTTAATTGTGAAGCATCTGGGAAAAATAATTGTAATAACTTATTTAAAAGGTGCATTCTGGCACTAACTAATTCATAATTGTAATAGTAGAGCGGTAAAGAACACATGGGACCGCACGAAGGGGAATTAATGACACATACAGAGTACATACAGAGTGCACAAGTAACTGAACTCTAGGTTTATTCACTGTACATGCAGGACAAGTACTAGATGTACATCACTAAGCAGAAGATGGGAAAATAGAAGAGATATGAAACAGCATCACATGGTCAAAACTACTCAAGAAAAATGTCCGATTGCTGACAGCATTTGTAATACACATGAAGGAGGCTTGACTGTGTGGTGCTCTTTCATATCTCTTGCATTTTTACATTTTCTGTTCATTTGCAGTTCTGATCCTGCATATCAGTTGCTTTCAGTCCTTATTGTGGTTTGAGTAGGTGTAATTCCTCTTAGTCTGGTCCCTTGAGTTGTGTAGAGCTGTATGACATTGGTGTGAAAAAAACTGTAGTTTATACCTTAAATAGCATGTTTACAAAAGCATAGTTACCTTCTCAAAATCCACAGCAAGCTTCTGCAGGTCACTGGGGAACTTGATTACATTCGGTGCTATGTCGAGCAGGAATGCAGTTACTCGGCCCATCATTCTGTGGTGAGTGCTTTCTGCGACTTCAAAGCGGCCAGCGACATCTCTAATGCATGCTTTGTTGGCTGCATACCTGAAAAGGAGAGGATACTCTAATTAAATAATGGAATTAAGCTTGCTGTTGCTGTCAATGACTGAATAATGGTGTTAACAATGCTGTCGCTGTCAATGAAGCAAATTAGCAAGACAACTGAAGTCAGAAAACACGATTCCACCTTTTTGGGTGACACCTTAGAAACTCAAAATATTTGATTAGTAGAAGCACTATCTAAATAACAAATTCTAATTTTAATTCGCGCATTACATTTATAAGTGTGGAGATGAAGCTCACTGTGAACCTGCTGACACAGCCGATTTGAAATGCTTCGTGAGCAAAAGTTTTCATGGTTGTTTGTAATGATGCATCATGAATTATGCTTTGCCACTGATTCTAGTAACGAGAATTTTGTGAAGCTCAGTGTGTAGGTGTACAAACTACGAAAGCATTTCACAAAATACTATAACTCTATTACGTTCGACACTCGCTAGTAGCATTTAACAAGTTTAAAGCAAGGTGGTCCAATGACATGCTGCGAATTAGGTACATTTATTTGCAATATTTCATATGCCTCTAACCCACTATAAAACGGATTATGCAGTGACCTGATGACAGCGGCATTCCTAAACGTACGGACACTCACCAAAGAAAGGAGAGAATGTGTTCTTCAGCCGACTTGGCAGGCAGGCCACCATGATCACTGTTCTGAGGGCAGTGCGGTGACTTGGCGAATTCTGCTGCCAAGAAGTCCACGACCGGCCGCGTGACGCGGAAATTTCTTTTGAACTGGAAGAAAACAGGCCTTTAAGCAACCTAATTAAAACAGAAGCCGAATGACTCACCTCCTCGTCGGAGTAGCTAGCCACCGTCTTTGTAACATATGCTTCCACTTTCGGCCTTCGCTCTGGCAGAGAAAAGAGCTGCTGAAACGCTGCTGCATACACTTCGTCGTCATCGTCGCTGCTGCTTGAACTCGACTCGGACGTAGAGCTCCAGCAGCTATCGCTGCTGACATCGTCTAGCTCGTAAAATACTTCGGCAAGACGACGACGTTTTGCTGCCTCCGCCATCCGTGAATCTGAAGGCAGGCAAGGTGGACGTTCACTGCCAGAATCTGCCGCTACGACGTTAAAATCGTTCGAGCCCGAGCACCACGCACGCTTCGCTGCCGCCATAACCGCCCGACACGACGCCGCAAAATGTAAACAAGTGAGGAGGATTGCTGAGAGGGTATGTCCGGACATGACGTTCCAAACACGTGGTTTCCTGCGTTTTCCACTCACTCCGCTTTTTAAGAGGGAGCAGACAGAACTGCTCCTGGCTGCTCTCGGCGCAGCAAAAGCGCTCTCGCTCTACCAATGGATGACAGTGCTCCTACTCCTGTTCGACCACTGAAACACGCCGCCTCGGAAGAGAGCACTTTGAGCGTGCTTTTGAGTGCACCTGCTCTCCCAATGGAATTCGCCATAAGCCTGTTTTGAGCTCGTGGCGGCACCTCTTAGCGAAATTTAACACTACTGAGGCCTAGATTCCAACAACGGATAATGAAGATAGCTGCTGTTTTGTGCTCGTTGGACCGAATATTAACGAGGGACATTATCAGAGACTTCATTCCTTGACTTTCGAACATTTCCTTATCATTTTGTAGTGATATGTGCGTATAAGTGTGTCTTTGCATATTTGTGCCTGAGTGTTCTATTTCCCATGCACTGCTTTGTATGTTTTACTTTAAGATACGTGTTGAAGTTTCACTCAAGGGCTAAGGAGTAGCCAGCGCCATAATGCTGCGCCAACATCTCCTTATATATCTTAATAAAAAAAGACAGCCACTTCGTGTCTCTGTAATACTTCTCAACCTTGCACTTCACCCCACTTTTTACCCTCTACACAGTATTCTGGCCGGCTTCATTCCTCAAGGAGCATACCCATGCTTGTATCATTCCACGTGGGAGTTCCCCAAACCACCCGGCCTACCCGTATAGTTTCCCAATATTTCAAAACTCTAGCGCTGCGCTCTTTAATCAAGCGTGGGAATGATAAGTAGCACATGACTTTTGCTATTATTTGTGGTTGTGGTTTCGAAAACACTTGTGGCTTTGTTTATTCTAGTGTTTTGGCGTTTGTCTCGCACCAAAGAATCGATTATTGTTAACTCTGTGAGCTGCTTTGAATTGGTGAGTCTAAAAAGATTAAGGTTTTGAAGTGGAGCTGCTTCACTTTTCCTGAGCTTTGTGTGGCGACAAAGCGACTTCAGGCCATATGAAGCCAAAGGGAGCCGAAAAAAAATACTTTAGATAATTCCTTGAACTACCCATCATTCCCATGCTGGCTATAGTGCCATGCGTTGCCGCTCCCATAATCACTAGCGCCAGAGCTACCTCTAATGCAATTAAAAGGAGCTCTATAAGTCTACCCGGAATACCCAATCCCTCGACGTCCCATTCAGAAGCCGCTTCTTCTAGCACACCAGTAATGCGTTTGGCAGGCTAGTTGGTTCATTCTTGCTAGATTTTCTTAAACTGCGCGGAATGACCAGCACACGAATAAGAAAACACAGAGTACAACACGAGCGCAATTTTTCTTTGTTTTTAATCTGGACATGTGATAAATCTATAAGTTTGGAACATTCCGACAAAAATAATAAACTGATGAGTAATAATGCGGCAGTTGATTACTAGTGAAATTAGACTAGTGAAATTGATCAAGTCAGCCGAATGGCAGCAGCAAACAGGGCCCTGGACTCAGGGCTCCAGCTTTTGGGGTAAGCAGATTTTTTTCTTTTTCTGCGTCAACTTCTACTACTACAATTTCTAGTACTATAGTAACTACTACCACTACTACTGGGTCACTCCATGACAAATAATCTAGCGTTTTTCCGACCATCACGAATATGGCGGAAAAAAATTTCTGCGTGTTTCTTAAAGTTTCAAACTCTCCCTGGTCGTTCATTTTTGTTACCAAAAAAGTTTTCTTCCCATTTATGAGTCTAGTTTAGCGTCGATTGAGTTAGAGAGCGTCAAAGATCAATTTTTTAGAAGATGTTTTTAGAATGCATTCAATATAAAGATATTTCCGGCACGGTAATGAAGTAATCTAATTGTAAAAATAATGACTTACTTATCTATATCAATTCTTAGAGGACTTTTTGCATGGGCCATATTGAATAAAGTTGCCGAATTCGGGATTTTTTTCCCTGTGAACATGGCAAGCTCCAAGAACCCAAACAAAATATGTGCTGGTGGCTTGTTTAACATGCTACAAATTAAAAATAATTTAGGCGCTGGAATTATAGCAGATAGTCTGAAAAATTGCAAGTTTCAATTGTTGGGAAAGCTCTGTATTCAGCGTCAAAAAACTCGCCTCGGTGGTCAGACTAAAAATATGCACAATACCTAATTAGAACGATCTATGTATTAGCTAAAAATAATGAAGGTACCATAAGGTAGTATTTTTAAAACTTAAGAAATATTTTAATTATATATTTCAGGTCAAACCGTGAGTCTGAGCCTGAGTGGGGCCAAATTAGTAATATATTGATGAGTCTGAGTCCGAGTGAGTCCGGTTGAGGAAAACTAAAACTTTGGCGAGACTGAACCCGAGTAAGCCCTCAGAGCAAAATATATTTCTTGCATGAGTCTCAGAGCACTGCAATTTATTTCAGACACATGCTAACGGGAAATATACACTATATGAGATATTTGCGATATGCACAATTACAACTTCAGACTCTGCACATTGACGGTTACACACTTATCTGGCGTCGTTAGCGATCGATCAACTGCATGTTTGTCGGGCAACTGAGGCTGTTTGTCGGGCAACTCACGCTACTGAGAAGCAAATCAAGACCGCGGATTATGAACGAACTTAACTTCATGGCTCTGTATTTAAGGTCCACATGAAGGTATCCCGTTCCTGCCCCCATAACACTCCCCAACCTAGCGCTTCGCCACACTTTTTACACTATACACAGTATCGGGACACTTCCTTCCTGTGGAGCTCACCCAAGCTCGTACGCGAGAATGCTTCAAACCGTCTGACCTATCGAGAATACTCAATCCCTCACCTTCCTAGTGAGAAGCCGGCCTTCGCAGCACCAGGCTGAAAGACCAGCGAAAACTGTTTGACCGGGGCCATTCGGATAACAGTGCTACAGTAACTGTGGCCCTGGACTGAGGCCATCACCCCATGAAAAAACAAACGACACGAAAAATAAAGCTTACAACAACAAGACAACAAATGATGACGAAAACAACAACAAGAACAACAACAACTACTACTACTACTACGACTACTACTATCACTGCGACCACTACCTCTACTACTACTACTACTACTGCTGCTACCACTACTACTGTGCCACTACTACTACTACTACTACTACTATTCAAGGGTTGCTTGAACACACAAGAATTTTACACCGTATCTGAAAGTGCCACTCGCACAACGTCAGACTCCAGACATTCTAAGACAGAGCTTTTTAGCTCCGAAGCATAATATAGTCGAGCTCAATCCGGTGTGCGGCGTGACCACCCTTACTGTGCATGCGCGTCCCCCCCTCTCACCTCGCAACGCCGACGCAAGCAGCGTCTGCTAGCCTACGCTCGCTCCCGCTCTTTATCCTCTTTGCCTCCCCGCAGCGTTTATACCCCCATTGCGCATGTGCAATGGGGGTGTAAACTGTGAGGACACATTTTGCCGTGCTATACCGATACCTATGAAAAATAAATCAACCACGCTTTGTGGTTGATTGTGTGTGTGTGTGTGTGTGTGTGTGTGTGTGTTTGTGTGTGTGTGTGTATTTGTGTGTGTGTGTGTGCGTGTGTGTGTGTGTGTGTGTGTGTGTGTGTGTGTGTGTGTGTGTGTGTGTGTGTTTTGGACAGAATTTTTTATCCACGTCTGTAATAATAGAGAAAATGGGTCCTGAGGCAACGCTATTCAGTTCTGTAGGATAATGCTGCAGCTTCATTGCCCTGCGTATCCTTTTCTGTACCCTACAAAGTTTGTAAACAGCATTAACCCGTATACAGCCCCATCGAGGACGCAGTCATGATAATTTGAACTCACCAGAAAGGCCCAAAGCTCTTCTGTAGGACACGCGAGACAGGACGATGACGTCACTGTTCCTGTTCCCTCCTTTCGCGTTGCCCGCAAAAGCAACGATTTCTGGTAGACGTCGGAGGGTTGCTTCTCAAGCAGCATCGATCTGCGATACTTATGTGGTGAGCATGCTGCACAGTGCCTAGAATGCATTCCCTCTGCTGGGATTCTCGGCACTGCAATCGAGTTTGCATGCACAGTGCAGTCGAAACCACCCACTCGGCGTGCTGCACGTCAGCTGCACCTCTTCAAGAGGACTATGCTCGACATCCCGACTTACCTCTCGCGGCACTTCTGAGAAAGTTCAACTAGTTCGATCTCCTTACTGAAAGGGGACTCTCTTGAACTTGTTCGTCTTCAGTGAGGTTGGAGTGGTTTCTATATAGTGCTCTTCTTCACCAGTAATTTATGTGACCTCATTTTCATGCAGTTGCGGCATAGTATATACCTTATATATTACGTGTCGAATACGTGATTTCTTCCTTACTTTGTTAGGGTAACATTTTATAAATTTTAGCCAATTAAAACATGAAGGACACTTGAGCTTCAAGATCAAGAGTAGAACGCGTGATAGCGTAATCGGAACCAGAGCGCATCACAGTGTCCGATGCTAACCTGGCTTCGGTTATCGATACATGCCTAAACCATCCCGTAAGGATGCCCCGCTGTGGTGGTCTAGTGGCTAAGGTACTCGGCTGCTGACCCGCCGGTCGCGGGATCGAATCCCGGCTGCGGCGGCTGCATTTCCGATGGAGGCGGAAATGTTGTAGGCCCGTGTACTCAGATTTGGGTGCACGTTAAAGAACCCCAGGTGGTCAAAATTTCCGGAGCCCTCCACTATGGCGTCTCTCATAATCATATGGTGGTTTTGGGACATTAAACACCACATATTAATCAATCAATCATCCCGTAAGGAAACGAGCGACTGTGCGTGCAACGTTGGGCGCTTCAATACGCTTGAAAAAAGATCGGGTAAAAACGGCGTCTTTTTGTCCCACGACAATATTCATCATCCGGTTTGCTTGTACCCCCTTTCTTAAAAACTCGGCACTGGCCACTTTCCTGGTCAAGAATCCTACGTCATGCTGATAACTCGCACGTCTTTCGTGACCAGTAAGTGCCCGGCGCACGGCGATGATGCAAAGAAATGAACACAAGATAGATCACGATTATTTTTGTGGGACCAAAAAAAACGCCCGTTTTAATCGATCTTTTTTTTTTACAGTGGAGCTGTCTTAGCATGCTTACTGCGAGTACAGTTAAGTGCCCAATACAGACATTTCTTCCTTTCGCGAATCAGCGAAGCGTCCAATGCTTCCACAACGCAACACGTGATATTAAGCAGCTGCCTACTTTGTTGATGCTTTTGAAGCTGAGGATGATTATATATGTTTGAATGTTTTGTTTGTGGCACGCCTTTGACTCGCATGCTTTGACGCCTGTCCCAATTTTACGCTTCTGCCACGTAATCTTACAGCGCTAAGGTGACTTCTACTGCACGACGTTTAGGATTTGTGGGGTTTAACGTCCCAAAACCACCATATGATTATGAGAGACGCCGTAGTCGGGGGCTCCGGAAATTTTGACCACCTGGGGTTCTTTAACGTGCACCCAAATCTGAGTACATGGGCCTACAAGCATTTCCGCCTCCATCGGAAATGCAGCCGTCGCAGCCGGGATTTGAACCCGACGTCTATATTTTTTACGGGCGAAGCTCACACCCTAAGGAGCTTCGCCCGTAAAAAAAAAAGACGTTTATATATCAGGGTTTTTTATACGGGCGAAGCTCCTTAAGGTGTGAACCGTTTTCTCGTAGTTGTATGTTGTAGTAGCCATTTCCAGTTAGTTTTAAGAATTGCTCACTAAATGTCGTTGTGTGTATACGTTCTTGGAAACAATATCACTACATGGCGTTGGTGGTTTTCCTATGAAAAGAAATTCCCATCATATCCACGGAGTGAATGATGATTGAGCGAGGTGAAGCGTCCGTTCCGTCTGATATAGGAACAAACAGGCAGACAGATGGACGGACGGACGGAAGCACGGACGGATGGATGGATTGGACGCTTCACCTAACAGTCTTAATCAATCACATAAATCTCACATAACAATCAATCATCAACTCATCATCACTCATTCCGTAGATATGCTGTGATTTTTTTT
>WOVY01007111.1:0-63227 GCA_013436015.1 Rhipicephalus annulatus
CAAAGATGCGCATTACCACTCGCTACAAAGTATCAACTTGGAAGCTGCATTCACTGCGTTTGCAAAAAAGTTCAAATGCTAAAATTAGTGGCATACACAACGCGAAAAATGCGTAAATGAAAAATACTAGACAGTTATGCAGAGCAGTGCATAACAATCTAAAGATAACTTGAGCTCACCTCTAGATACAAATAATAAAATCTGGACTTAATGAACAAGAATAATTGTGTCAACGCAGTTTAATCATCCAATGGATAAAAGGACAACAACTTGGTAATGAACTGAACACAAAATAGTTGCATGTCTTGTGTATTCGTTTTGTGATCAATATTTCTCCTTGGTTGTGGCTGAGAAATCACTGTCTTGTGCGTATTACACTGAGCAGTTGCTCCACTGATCGCGTTTCGCTTTTTCTGACCGTGTGTCAGCAACCTTAACTTTCAAAGGCGTTTTTTAATGTAATCAGTCGGCCTGATTTAATCAGCTGGTTTTCACTGAATGTGTGTCAGGCAGTCATCATGAAGTTCAGTTACTTTCAAACTGATAAGCTTTTTTTGATGTGCAACATGTTTGCTACCCAGATATCGGCAGGTTTTTCTGTTTTGGTGAAAACAAGTTCTTGTTCTTTCTGTTTTGGTAAAAGCAAGTTGTTGTTTTGAAACTTGTAAGCTCTATGAAAGCAAGCTGCACCTGAATTGGATGTGCCAGTTTTTCAATGCTGCTATATTGTCTCTGTTCATGAAATCATGACATAGGCAGTCAACAGCAGTGGCGATCATCATTGTATACATTGCATCCATCACTGTTGGAAATTTACCGACAAGGCCATGGCTGCCTGTGATATTCCTGTCATTCTATGTATTTAACACATAGCAGTTTTATTAGTGTCTTCTTCCCTGCCTATTCACTTTTCCACTGATATTGTAAATACTAAAGCTGAAAGCTTTTTCGTGAAAATTTTTTAAAATTGTATAAAGAAGTTGTGTTTTCTTTTCGCACCTGTATTTGTTTTTACGACCCAGCAGTTGACAGTGTATAAAAGAAACTTGCAACGTGCCTTGTTCGTATTTATTGCAGAATGCTCAAAATGCCTTTTGTCACACTCCCATTCATGCCTTGCTCTGTGACAACAAAAATAAATAAGAAATATGTGATGTTGTAAATAAATGTCTTCTTTTTTTTCCTTTCATATGGTATTCAGGCACTTCGGCATGTTCTTTCCTGCCTAGGCTGTGTGACTGCATGTCCTCATGGTTGCTGCAATTCTGCATATAAAAATACGGCACCCTCAACACATGCTCACTTTTGTAGTCGATGCTTACAAGGAGCAAAACCCCATCTTTTAATGCTCTAAAAATGCAACATGTATATCACTAGTGTTGGAAAGCTTTGGAATTTGAAAAGTGTGTTTTTGGTCTCACAGACACGCACAAGTGTGTTTTGAAATTTTTGCAGCTCGGCTGTTCCAACACCACTTGTTTATGCATGTACGGATGTGTTGATAAAGTGCTGTTAGGAAACAGTTTCGGTGCATGGACAATATAAATACATTTTTCACACCATACCAGAGCGGTTTTTTAGCCAGAGGCTTCGGGGTGGTTCCCATAACAAGTCAACATGTCTTTTATCATTAACGCACATGCAGTAGTATATATTCTTTGCGCATGTCGCATGAAAGTCAACATGTCACACAGCAATGTTGACATCACGTTGGTGATATCTGCCATCATGTTGTTGGTATATTGGCATCACATTGCTGGCATGATGACATTACGTTGCTGCTAT
Source organism: Rhipicephalus annulatus (assembly GCA_013436015.1). Taxonomy (NCBI): domain Eukaryota; kingdom Metazoa; phylum Arthropoda; class Arachnida; order Ixodida; family Ixodidae; genus Rhipicephalus; species Rhipicephalus annulatus. Next base: position 1,786 of record WOVY01007111.1, read on the forward strand.
GTTGCGATAACATTCCCGTGATGCTGAAATTGGGATCCTGGACGTTGCCATATTGTCCTGAATGTTACAAGCAACGTTATGTGATCAAAAAAGGGGGACGTTAAGCACGTTTAGGCAACGTTGCTGACTGACATCTGGGCGCTTTCATTCAACGTTGGGATAACATTCTGCATTACTTGGGTACATCAGTATGATCACTGTAATACGAGTACACTGTGTCATCTGAAAAATATATTGTGCGAATTGTTGCCGAATTAAGAGACCTCTCCCTATTTGCAAACGATTTGATGTCACTTCGAGCACTGCGCCCACCATTTCTTTCCTCGGTGCAGGGGCTGGTTGGCCAAAAAATCCGCCAGCGGGACCTTTCTGCATAGCAGGGCTGCGTGTATATGCATTGCTCAGACAGAAATTTAGACGAATTGTTGTTTTTCTAACGCCATTAAAAGGAAGGGTCCCTGCGTATGTTGCATATTTTTTTAGGTTAAGATGCGGTGATTTGCTGGTTGTTGGGGGCAGCCGTTACCAAAAAAATTATTCATCCTAGAAAGTGAATGTTCTGCTGTTGACGGCGACTGAAGTTTTTAGAAATATTGGCTTGATATGGATTTAAACGTACTCAATTTTTGTTGCGACATGTGCACTGCAGTTTTAGGCATGCACAGCATTGGCTGCATCCAGGTTTCAACCTGCTGTGCTATAAGTAACGTACAAGATTCTCACTCTCGTCGCAACATTCGGAAAACGCTTTTTGTCGAGTGTCAGGCTGAGGTTAAAAATCACTGTGAAAATGAAAGCGAATTTGTCGGTGACGTTCCTCATAGCCCACTGAAATGTATGTGATTTAAAGTCTACAGCCTAAATATATACCTAATCTTTTGCGCAGTAACATCGCTGCATCTGACACCTACAACGTACTCGCATACTTACATTGCTCTCTTGAGACCTAATACACAATCTTGCAGTGTGCATCGTCACTTCATGGATATAGAGTGGTAAAGATACTAGGTATGTGTGATACAAGAATGTCTGCTTATTACATGAAGATATAAGAGGCCTCCGATAAAAACGAGTGGATACCTTTGTTGAGTTTGCGCACTTGTAGCGGTGAGGCCTACATGCAGCTTCAGCTAAGGTAGCTTTCAGCCCAGGACCATGCAATTTATTTCTGCACACAGCGCAAACACTAAGTTTGAACCACTCACAGTACATCGCGTCAAGTGCACATTCACCTTGAGTAAATGTAGAATCAAATTTGTTTGATAACCGGTCGTTGTCATGAGTGCTAACATGTTCTCAAACGAGACGCAGTGTTGTTCCCACTGCACACACCATGCACATTATTCTCAGTTGAACCAATATTCTTGATACCTTTCTATACACTGCATGCTACAATCAAAAGTGCAAAATTTTGAGGACGATGGCTTTGTTCTTCGCACGGGCCGCCACGTGTGTTTACTTCTTCAAGATAAACAGCCAGCGTGGTGAATATTTTCCCCCAAAGTTTACTACACGACTAGATGTTTGCTGACGACCCGCCACGGTGATCTAGTGGCTAAGGTACTCGGCTGCTGACCCGCAGGTCACGGGTTTGAATCCTGGCTGCAGCGGTTGCACCTCCGGTGAAGGCGGAAATGTTGTAGGCTCATATGCTCAGATTTGGGTGCACGTTAAAGTTCCCCAGGTAGTCAAAATTTTCGGAGCCCTTCACTATGGCATCTCTCAAAATTATATAGTGGTTTTGGCACGTTAAGCCACACATACCAATAAATCAATAGGATGTTTGCTGACACAGCTAATGTCGCCGTTGTAACGTGAAGTTTAAGCTTTCAAAATGAAAACTTGCCCCAAACACCGCACGAATGTACCCACGCTGAGCCACCAGCGAGAGTGTTTTGCCAGCCACACCTTTAACGTGTGCCAGTGACATCATGCTGTGATGTACCCCGGTAAAGGCCTATTGCTGCATACTTCATATGAATGAGGGTGCAGTTAAAAAAGCAGGCATTGTTGATTCCGTACCTTGTTCATTTCCAACTGGACGTTCATTTGCGCGAGATGTCTGACTGATAATATTCAGGCGAACTTTTGTGCAATAAATTATACAGTTGGAAGTCTGTGCTTGTTCCATATTGTTCTTTGTTTGTTTTTCTAGTTGTTACTTTGAACTGTTTAATACTGCTCATCCATAGAAACTAGCCCAGCTTGACTCTGTTTTGGAGAAGATGCAGCTGACAAGCATGACAGTGTTCACCATACTAAATGCTCAAGCAAAATTTTATCGTTTCATATTCAGTTAGTTGATTCATATCAGTACATTACACTAATCATTGATTAAACATGAATCTGGTTTCTTTGCCGTAATGATCTGAACTTTGAATATCGAAATGATTGGTGTTTATGAAAAACGGGTTTTAGCAAAATTCATGCTGTTTTCTTGAACAGCTCACAAAAGGCTATTGTATGCTTATTTGCCACTCATTTTAATATGTTTGATTTACATTCCAATTTATCACCGCACTGCCAGTATCACTTCACATTGGAGGCAACATTCAAATAACGATGAATTGATTAATCTTTAAGAACGGAAAAAAAGAAGTTGCGGGCCGGGAAGCTTACTTGCTATTGGCATCCCTTTTGCTACCCAGCACAACATCATGCAAGCTTCCTATAGAGGGGTTATGCGTCTTGCATGTATGTCTGTAAACCAAAACACTGGGTAGAATTATATTTGTCTTACAAATTGGTTGCCGGACTTTGGAGGCTGTAGGGCTGCTTAGCCAATATCAATAGTGGAATCCTTGGACATGTGTTCATCCATGCTGCATCACCTGCTAGGTGTTTTCACGGCATCTTTGAAGATGCGTTGGGTGAGTAAAGCAAGAAGGTTGCAATACAGGGAAAACAATATGGCAGCACGTCTTGTGCGTTTCTTACATTCTAAGTATATCAAATATTTACCTTCCACTGTGTGGCCTGTTATTTTCAAAGAGACACTTCTTTTTAGTTTATATTAGTGTCTTGATGCTTTGACAGCATTACCTGTTCAATATCTTATCAAATAATAACTACGAAAACCTGATCTCAATATTGACAAAACACCCGTCATACTTTGTCCTTAGCATAAGCTGGCACTTAGCTGATTGAAATGTTTATTTTTGGCTGTGATGGTAATGGGCAAGTAGCAAATGCAAGTCCAGAATGGAGGGGTCAGTGACGTCTGTTTAGGCTGTGCCATGTTGCTTTGCAACCAGATTTAATTGTGGCCACAAATACAATAAAGCCATATCACGTGCAATTTAAATGAGATTATTATATCACATATCACTAAGTCTTATTAAGTGTCCAACATATGCAGATATTACTAGCTTTCCACTATAAGGAGATCCTAAACCAATACAAGGTAGAAATGAAGTCGCGGTGTTCCAGCTGTGTATGACTCAACAATGGATGCATAGCCGTGATACAATTTCTATATGCTGTCGCAATAGGAATGTTCACATTGCATGATACAAATAAGGTCATCGCCTATTTTACTTTTTTCCACCATGTTTCATTGATTGGCTTGTTTTCTTCTTGCCATGTGCTCCTCTTCACTGTGCAATGAGCTTGAGCAGTGGGCACACAAACACGTATTTAAAAAAATGTTGTAAGGTCAACACTGAGGAGCTGAACATTTCCAAGAGGCTTAAAGGGGAGAAGGGATTGTTTTCTGGCAATTTTTTGGGCACCCATGGCTAGGCTGTGCTGCTGCAGTTGTGATTGTTGATTAGGGAACTATTCTGAAGTCGTAGCACACATTTGCTTGAAAAAAAAATACTTGGATGTCGTTTGGCATCATTTATAGCAGTTATGTACAGAACTAGGTTTGAATGTGTAAACAAGATCTGTTCACTATAATAAGTTGTAGTGATATCTGAAATTCAGAAATTAAAACAAAAAAGCTCACGAGAAGGTTAAGATTTTGCCCCTTGAACATGACGTTGATACCCTGCTTCTAAAAGGTCAATAGACAGTCTAGTAATCTCGACATTATATGCTTTATAAAATATATGGTGTGGTGCTTGTCATGCATGTTTTAATGAGAGGGGTTTATCGAACTATTGTCACTTTGCCCTGTATTGCTGAAATTGTTAACAAAGTTATAATACGTGAATCGTTTAGCCTTTTTGGTTTATGCAAATAGCGTGCTTACCCAGTCGGTATACCTTGATTTCAATAAAATCATACTGCACTAAAATTTTTTTCACTATACAGCAGGTTTATTTTCAAAATATTCCACCATAGGTGTAAACGCAGTTTGTGACGTGCTGGATAAATGCATCACTATCACGACCCTAACTACACGTGCTGTCGTGCATAGTTTGACAAAAAAATGGTACTTAACATTACTGGCAGCATGCACTTTAATGTCTCACAATGTGTTAGAGAGACTGGTAAAAATGTGTTTACTTTCTCTTCACTTCAACTAAATATTCTGGTCATACTCAAAGCAGCTTCCCCTCTTTTAAGGTCCTCACACTATTTGGTTTTCAAAAGAAGTATCAATGCGTTATCCTTCCTTTATCGGGCCTACTCACCACTTCTCATGAGAATTAACAGACGACATTACCAAAGAAAATATAAGGATGTTATAAAAAGTAATGTCAATGCAATGGTTCAAAAACGTGAACCTATTATTATCTTTTCGTTCATTTTTTCACAATATTGTTACACGTATTTTTGATAACATCCCCTATTGTTTGTTTGGCATCATGGTCTGTTAGTTCTCACTCTAATGTGTTCAGCAAAGACAACGAACCTTTGAATTTATAGTTCTTTTATTCATGAATCTGAAACAGTGAATGTCATAATTCTTAGCGGTGTGTGACTTGTTTTTAATCAGTTGTGGGTGTGTTCATGTACGTGTATTTAGGTGGGAGGGCATACCATAGCCACCTCATGTGACCTGCAGATTTTCTGAGAACTAACAGACGCATAATGCTGGCAAAGAAGTATAGGAGATATTGGAAGTAATTGTAATTGTCAAGAAAGAAAAGTGGAAAAAAAGCCAACTTGTCTCTGGAAGGAAAAGAACCTGCGATCTACTAATAAAGCGTGTGGTGCTCTGCCAACTGTGCTACCACAGCACCTATCGCCTCTTCCGCTTTGTGCGGTATATATGTGTACCTAATCATTGGAGGATCAGTCAGCCCCACTTGTTGCCATGATGGCCAGTTTGAGAAACTTTTTTTATTGGCATCAGTAGCATGTGATGTTAATACAAGCTGGCAGCCTGATTAACATTCCTGCGCTTAATGCACATATATACCCCATGAAGTGACGAAGAGCTAACGGCCATAGCAGCGCAGTTGGTAGCGCATCAGACGCGTTTGCAAAGGTCACAGATTTTCCTATTGCGCACGACAAGTTATCTTTTTATTCCAAGTTTCTTTCTTTTTTGTAGTGAAGCATACGCACAAACGCGTATGCGCCTTCAGAAGAGAACAAAAAACCCTGTGCTGTGATTGCGCGAGAACCTGTGCCGCCTTTGTCAGTTTTGCCGTTGGCCCATTTTCCGTCACGACCTAGTTGCGACTCCTCTGTTCGAATAAACATCATCGCATTTGGTGGAGGCTTCTGAGATATCTAAGCAGACCTGGAGCTCCGCTCTCGCAAGTTGGTCGAAAGATCTCGGTACAACATACTGACGCAGTCGCCAACCAGCCCATCGCAGCACAGCCAGCACCATCGGCTGCCCCATCGACCTTACAATTACATTACAAATAGTTGCGTTTATATCCCTAGTACGTTTTCTGGCAGCATTGTCAGTTCTTATTATTATCGTTTCTAACAAAAAAGGGGCCCTAAACGTACACTTCAATCCTTCATTCGTAGTGAGGAACTTGTTATGGCAGGCTTGGTGCCATGAGGTTGTATACGGGGATAATTGGTCAGGTGTTAGCTCGTGTAAAATTATCGCGTGCTGCGTGCCACCAGCAGGCGAAAAAGGTGTTCCAGACGCACCATAATGGTAACAGGCAGCGCTCACTGACTCTTCTAAGATTAAATGCACATATACACCATACAAAGTGGAAGGAGGATAGCCGCCATGGTAGCTCAGTTGGTAGAGCATCGGACGTGTTTTTTCGAAGTTCGCAGGCTCAGTTCCTGTCCAGGGCAGGTTATTTTTTTCTAATTTTTTTCTTCACAATTACATTATAAATACTTCCAAAAATATCCCCTATTCTTTTCTTAACAGCATTCTCCCTTAGTTTTCAATAATATTCTGTGTAACAAAGAAAAACAAGCCTTCCAACGTACACTTTTGTTCTTCTTGCAGATTTTTTGGTGTTTCATAAAAAAGGTCGCTTATATTCTGAAGAGGTAAACAGAATGGGCCAGTGTCAGAGTTGGCCCTTGTAGGGAATACAAGTAAGGTACGTTTTGAAAAAGAATAAATCATTCTGCCACTTGCTCAAAAAATAGCTACAGCACCTGGTGCTGGATGCACTTTGTTATCTTTTAATCGAGCTATCATGAATTCTATTTTTATGAATTACATAGGCTAAACATGACGTTATCACACTTGTCACAAAGATATGCAGCAAGCATTGTTATAAATACGAATACTGCTCTAGGATAAGGTGAAAACTACATCCTCAACGAGGATAGACAGATAGCACAAGCTGCAGGCATCACTCCTTCTGCCCGTTGTTGTCAAATGCGAGCTGTTTTAACCTCGTTCTCATCAACTAACTAGATTGAGATTTGTCGTTCTAGTGCACAAAGATGCTACATGGAAAACTAGGTTTGTCTCAAACTCTGTGTGTGTCTTCCAACATTTATGGTGCCCGGTACAAGAGCTCATGCAGGCCAGATTGTGAAAAACTGTACACCCGCTTAACATATTAACACGGCTTAAAGCATAAAGCAAATAATGGTAACGATTATCAATTTTCATAGTAGGTGTTCTTTCTCTGCAATGGAAAGCTTACTGGCCTGTGTGTACATTCATGGAGTGAAAGAAGAGAATTTTTGGCGCTTGTTTATTTTGTTTGACATGGTTCTCTTCAGTACATTGAACGGTAACACAGAAAGTGTTGGAAACATTTTAAGAATATTTGGAGCTCTGACTTCTATGAAGTGTCATACAACACAGCTACAAACAGTGGGAGGTCACCATGAGTGCTTTATATGTTCGCGCACTGCAGTTTTCTTTTAAAGCATGCCTTTCACGTCCCATGTGAATGTACATTTTTTGCACAGTTTGCCACGATGTCAGTGCTGCTTTCTAAGGGTTGACTCCTCTGCGTAGGCAGCACAGAATAATGTTGGCTCAGGTAATATAGATATAGACTGTAACTTTGACCACTACTCTTTTTGCACGTTAAAGCATCGGACTACTTGCAGTAAACCGACAGCCTGCATGTCATACTGATTTTCAGGCTTTCTAAGTGCAATTTTAAAAGGAAATGTTACCAAAGTTGCGAAAAGAATGCAGCTCAATTCATGGATTTTTATTTCCACCTCTATTCATACATGGGTTGGTAGTGATGCTGAATTTCGTGCATTGCTCATGAGTAGAACGATAGACTTGAGTGCTTACAGACAACACCTTGTGGGATTTCGCATTCGTGCCTCACCCTTGAGTACTGCCTGAAATTGATCAGGCAATCTTACATAATTTTTAGTAACATTGCAAAATTCAATGTCTGCCTAATCTATGCCATGAAACGCCCCCAGCATCCCGCTAATGTTCTTTCCCTGTGCAACTGTAGTTGTGGTTGCGCTGAGTGACCTTCATTTATATACAGAACATAACAATCTTTCTCCTTTAGAGTCAAGTGCATCTTCAGATCAATTGTAAATGTTTGCATATGCGAGGCCTTAAGATTTAGAAGAAATTCCTCAGTGTGCCACGGGGAAATGTGTGTTCTGCGAAAATTTTTATATCATTAAATAGAACTCTTAAGGCCTCGCCTACAACTTTGCGCAGGTTGATCTTGAGCAGAAAACGAGGAGAGGCAGCAGCCCCAGAAAAGAACAAGCACCCCCCAAGCTCCCCAAGCTCTCATCGACACGAACAAGAAAATTCACTGTGTGGCATCAAAACCATTGCAAGGAATTCCTTACCAATACACTGTGCTGCTCTTTCATCACGGAAGACGAAGGTGGCCATTCCAGAGCAACTTCACGCTGTGTATTGTGAGTACTCCACTGGTTTTGTTTTTGTCCAGCCAGCAGTCGAGTAATCATGTGTCAGATTCAGCCAGGATGGCTAGAGGGTGTTGGGCATACATGTTTGAACACTTGTCTAGTCAAGTAGTGCCAATGTTTGCACCGGTCCTGTTTGAGTTACTTGCCAAAAATGACAGAAGCTTCGTCACCTCTAAATCTACATATGTGTCAGGGAAGATTAGCTGCAATAGTTCTTTCTATAACTGATATCCGCCAACATTCTCCATTGTACAGGAGTTTTCTTCCTCACTTATGGGTGTTGAGTCCTCCAAATAAATAATGCTACACGTCTACTTAGAAAATACCCCGAGGCCCTACTAGTAGGCTTTTTTTGGTTTGTTATCATAAGCACCTCGTTTGGGTGAACATGACGATTTAAAACATGTGCATCAAAAAATTTGGGTGGCTGGTCGTTTTGTGGTCATCATGTTTCCCGCAATATTCTGTGTACATGTGCAATACGTTGTCAATCTGGTTCGTGTGCATAGAAGACAAATACGCAGTTTCAAGGGACTTCAAGAACTGCATTGTAGTATAAAAAGTCGGGAAGGAACATATCGATAATTTTTATGAACACAGTTGCTTTATCTGAAGCATGATACATCATCAAACTTTCGTGTGTATTCATCAATTTAAGCTCATCTTAGTGTTATCCAAAATGAAGATGGGAGCTAACAGATGGAAACATCTAGTGGGGTAATCAGGGTGAACAGTAGAAGTGCCTCTAAAAGGCTGGCCGATTTTACTATACGAGGACTCATTTTGTAGAAGTCACAGTGTCATACTTGGCTGTAAGTTTAATTGGGGTTAGTAATGTTGTCATCTTTTAATGTAGGTATGTGTGCCTGTTGGTAATGTTGGTCTGAAAAGAAAAAAATATAAAGCAGAAGAATGCTGTCCTAGCTTCCTTTCAAGTTAGGTTGCGATGCTACAAAGTGTTCTCCTGTCAGAGTTTGGGTTAAGCGATGAAAAAAGGTGAATGAAAGAAAAAAACAATAAAGAAGAGGGCGATACAAAGTAAAGTAGTGTGCTACACCGCTCTAATATTTTGTTCGTGTATGTAGCGGCCACCGCTTTATAGCACACCTCTCCTACTTTGCATCCCCTTTTTCTCCTTTTTTTTGTTTTCTTTTTTCACTTTTTTTGACAATTGCATTGTCCTATATAGTGCATGAACCAATGACAACATGGCTTTGCTACAGCAAAAAAGCTATGTGGTGTTGAATGGAACAGTGTATTGAACTTCATACAGCTTGATTACAGGCTGATCAGTCTTGCAATGAGTGCTTCTTGTCTGTCACCACACATCAAAACTTTCGTGTGTATTCATCAATTTAAGCTCATCTTAGTGTTATCCGAAATGAATATGGGAGCTAACAAATGGAAACAGCTAGTGGGGTAATCAGGGTGAACAGTAGAAGTGCCTCTAAAGGCTGGCCAATTTTCCTATACGAAGACTCATTTTTGTAGAAGTCACACTGTCATACTTGGCTGTAAGTTTAATTGAGGTTAGTAATGTTGTCATCTTTTAATGTAGGTATGTGTGCCTGTTGGTAATGTTGGTCTGAAAAGAAAAAAAACTATAAAGCAGAAGAATGCAGTCCTAGCTTCCTTTCAAGTTAGGTTGCGATGCTACAAAGTTTTCTCCTGTCAGAGTTTGGGTTAAGCGATGAAAAAAAGGTGAATGAAAGAAGAAGAAAAGAATAAAGAAAAGGGCGATGCAAAGTAAAGTAGTGTGCTACACCGCTCTATTATTTTGTTCGTGTATGTAGCGGCCACAGCTTTACAGCACACCTCTCCTACTTTGCATCCCCTTTTTTATGTTTCCTTTTTCACTTTTTTGACAATTGTATTGTCCTATATAGTGCATGAACCAATGACAACATGGATTTGCTACAGCAAAAATGCTATGTGGTGTTGAATTGAACAGTGCATTGAACTTCATACAGCTTGATTACAGGCTGATCAGTCTTGCAATGAGTGCTTCTTGTCTATCACCACACACGATCAAATGAAAAGTTTGCGCTTTCCTTTTAGTATACTATTATATAGCTTGTGTCTTGGACTAATCAAAATGAATGTTGGTTTGCTGCTGTTTAGAGCAATGAATTTATTTATCCAATATGAAAGTATCTTGCCTTGTGAACTTTTTAGACCAGCCTTTCTTTTTCTTTTCTATTCAGACATTGTGTGTACGGATGGAAGTAACAGAGAGGTGATAGTTTGAGCTTCAGAAGAATAAATAATGGCAGTGAGGCAATTGCACATCAAACATCCAAGTCATTTCGCCAACCATCCTAATTGTATTTTGAAAAAAAATATTGTGCTCGCTACTGTATTGAAAACAGGAAAATGCTAAAATAGATTGCAGAGAACAAAAATATAGTTCACCTGGGTGTCTTTTGAACTTCCTGGAATGTCGTGTAGCTGTTGTTTTTAAAAAATATTGAAATAATACTGCCTCCTCTTCACCAAATTTGTTCGAGGTATTAAGTAAAGGTACTTGTGGGTAGTGCTTGAAGCTCAGTAGTATTAGTGCAATTTTTTGCAACATCAAAAGCAAGAAAGCAATTCTCTTTATATGGCAAGTTTTGTGATTACACTTTTTGTTTTAAATAGGAAAATAATTTTGAAGTTTCGCAATGATGGCTGTTTTCGCATTTGGTGTACGACAGCTTCTGTCCCCAAGTTTCTCATGGCCCTCAATGGGAGATTTCAAAAATCATTTTCTTCATTGAAACAAAAATTGTAGTGGTAAAACTTGCCAAGTAACAAGAACTGTTTATCTCTTCCAACTTACACCTGAAAGTAATTTTTCATTAGACGAACTCATAGTGCAAAATGCACCTCAATGTGGACAAAAATGATGATATAGAGAGATTTCTCAGCTGCACCTAAGACTATATTTTTCGCGAAACGTTCCTTCTGTGGAGTATTTATTGGTCAAATAATCATACAAAGTGCGGTATTTTCATAGAAAAAATGCAAACAAATAACCGTTTGGCTGAATTATTCAAAGCCTACGTGGGGAAAATTGCACGAGTATTACTCGGCTTCATTTACTCCAAAGAAGCACCTTTACTTAATATGTAAATAGAATTTGATATTGCAAGAGAAAGCGGTACTTTTAAAATTTTTTCACACAAAACACCCACACGATATTCTGCGAAATTTTGAAGATAACCACGTGACAAAAATTTGTTTCTCTTCAAAATGTTCATTGATTAACTGTTTTCAAAAGAGTAAATTGGCACTATTTTAGAACTATATATCTGTGATGGTGGCCAGGCAGTATGGTTTGGATGTTTGGTTTAGAATGGCCCAGTGGGAAAACCACAAATACCTTGACATCTTTTGACGTTTGGGCAATCTTGAAAACATATTTTTAGCTATCAGCAATTCAATTAGGCCCTTGTCTCTATGCTTAGGTCCATAAACAAACCACAAGCAACCAAAGTAGTTCTGAGAGTCGTCTAGTTTCGCTGTTCCAAGGCTTGTGCAGCCTATTTTAGTGCAAGCTTCATCATTTTTGTAATTCAGAGTTGATCAACAGGTTTTGGATGCACAGTGTATTTTCAGCCAAATCGTTTCACACCAGTTACTTAGATAAAAAGCGGCAAGTAGAGGTAAAAAGACCATTACAAATGCTTTGTAGGCCATAGCAAAGAGGTCTCCTTTCTTTTTTAGTGGTGCTTTGCCTGAATGCTGTGCTTTTTTGTGATATAGTTAATTATCAAGTGAACATATGCCTTAAGAACCAACATTAGCCATGTCGAGGTCAATTTTTTGTAATAATCATAGTAGCCACATTAAAAACTATGACTTCAAACTTCATTGTTCTCTTCAAGATTTTATCTTGCATAATATTATTTCAGAGTCTTAGTTCATTTCGTTATAGGAAAATGTGATGTCATATTAGGGTCACCTTTTATAGAGTCGTTCAGTTTTACTGCACCTTTTACATTCCTAATAGAGCAGTTATTTTCAATATCGGTATTTAAAATGGAATGAGCCTGCTGTATGTACTAAAATGTAAGCACTTACAGATAGCAAACGCCCTCAACTCTTTTGTTGGCAGTTCATTTCTGTTACTCTTAATGGATTTGTGAGGCTTAACGTCCCAAAACCACGATGTCATTATTAGAGACGCCGTAGTGGAGGTCTCCGGAAGTTTCTACCTAAAGCATTTGCGCCTCCATCGGAAATGCAGCCGCTGCAGCCGGGATTTGATACTGTGACCTGCGTATCGGCAGCCAAATTTCTGTTCCAATTGCTCCGCCTATTTCTGTACAGGTGAGCTATAGCAGTCTGGCTAGCAATGATTTGTTATGGCAGCTGTCTGATCCTGCTTGCTTTCATGGTGATTTTAACCTTCGTAAGTTGCATAGTTTCACGTCACATACTTGTTCAAGATACCAATTTTGTGCACACACTATAAAGTTTAAAGGCAGCAAATGTATATGTACGCACTATTAAACGTATATTGAGAAGTTTTGCTGGCACTACCTAAAGTTTTAGTGCGCAGGAAGCATTTGAATCATAATTTTAAATTGACATTTCAAATATTTATCCCTACTTTTAAAAATTGAGACGATAACCAAGTTATTTTCACCATGATAAACATGCTGTTTTCTTTCTTGTGGCAGAACTAATTTGTAAACTTCTTCCAATATTTACATATGCATAACTTGAAAGATTGTGTGCCTTTTGTTGTCAGCTTCATTCTGTGTATTATATGTCTTGCGCATGTGAACTAAGGTGGTTACTTGTGTGTCTGACATCATTTGTGCCAATAATTTAGATTTTCAGGTGCCTATGAAGGACACGTCAAGGTCTATGGCAGTGACCTCCCGTATCCACAGTGGAGCCAGAGCCTCAAGCAGCATTTTGCCGATCTCCACAAGACGTTCAAAAGATAAACACAGCACCACACTTTCCCAGCGCTATGATTGTTATTTATGTTTGGAGATTTAGTTCAAAATTTGATGTTACATTATGTTTTCTGGCAACATCCTGTGGCTTAACCAGAGCTCGTGAAATCACGGTGCAGTTACCTTATTTGCGTAGTATCAACACTGCATTGCGGCTATTGGTAGCTGGAGCATACAGAAAAATAAAAAATAATTCATTGTAGCAGGGCTGATGTGTGTAATAATGCTTTTCTTATGCAATTATGAACTTTTTATTAGTTTTTTAGGTATTGCATAGAACACTGCAATATTGTGTTGCAATTTAACCCTCATTTATGATTGCTAGCATGTTAACTCAGTGGCTTTGTAACATACTTTATTTAAAAGCTAATTTTGCTTCCGCATCACGACAATTTGAACGATGCCGATGATTCATTCTCTCATCTCGCATCTTTTATAAATATTGTGATTTGTACACAGTATTGCATGTACATAAGTTGTGGACGTCTATTCAATTTGCACATTACATTGCTTTGCACAAGATTGGGACTGTAATTTCATTTCCGCATAAATAGTACGGCTTTCCTTATCTTCGGAGCTTTCCGCATCATGCAGCTTTCCTTATCTGCGGACCTTTCCGCATCATGCGGCTTTCCTTATCTGCGGACCTTTACTTATCATACGGCTTTCCGTAGTCCAATAATGGCGTATGTCCGGAACCATACATACGGAACGTTTCAGTAGAGCATACCAAACTTTGCGCCATCTCTCGACCACTGCCACAGTTATTTTTTTTCTTGAAGCCTCTGAGAACGCGAACTCTTGCCGCACGCTTGGCATTTCGGAGGTCACGTCGTTTTTTATTCTTCACCTTGTTACTCGGAGAGGGCGCAGCATGCAGGCCAGACTTTGTCTCCCTCATGGTAGGTGTTCTGTGGTCGCGTAGACCTCGTTTAGTTGCTTCGTATGAATGTTTGCTTATATGCTTTTTACGTGCTTATGACAAGTGTGACCGTTAGCCATGGATACAGTACACCGCTAGCCCTTCAATGACAATGTTTTTAATGCGGTAACGACCGTCCTAGCAGTGTATACGTAGGTTACGACGAGGGTCTTGCGAGATAAATAAGAGAGTACCTCGCACCCGACTGTATTCTTTCGTGAGCGATAGCAGTGGCTGTTGGCGTCGCAGCAACTCTATTACTTTAGTTTATGAACTCGCGCTGCAGTGCGCAAATTTACTGTAACGTTATAGGATGCTGTGCCTACATACTAATCTGCTTCAAGTGCCTCTCGCAATTCGCCTTGCGTGTCAACTTGCAGTCATAGTGCGTGCCACAATTTTGTTGTTAGCGCTGTGGCTGTGGTGGTTACTATTACTCTGGATTTAAAATGTTCTTTCCAGAAAGCTGAGTAAGTGTTAGCACTTACCTGGTGCACACAGCTGTTACTATAAGTGCATTTTGTGTAGAGTTTCTCACGACAAGGAGAATCATGGACAAGAAAGGCATACTGCACGCGTGCCTGATTCCGTCTTACCTCTCAGTGCTGGCATGGGCAATTGAAAACGCATGCGATTGAGAATTTTGTTTACCGGACAGAAGTGATTGGTTTTCTTTTCACAAAAGTGTAGATATCATGATGTTTATTACGTTTCTGATGGTTGTAACCCAGTCTGGCAAATAAACGCTCGGTGAAACTTCACAGCCTATTACCTTTTGTGCTTTCACCTGCCTTGGTAGCATAGCATCATTGAGTGTCGTGTGACTATGCTGGAGGGCGCAGGTTTGACTTCTGACCACGGCGGCCGTATTCAAGCGGGGGAAACTGCAAATAACACCCATATGACGGTAGCACATGTATAACTACATTAATTTTATAATATCATACTTTCACGCACGGACTCTACAGTGATTTATTTGTAAGTGGTGTTCAACATCCCAAAACCACCATATCACTATGAGAGACGCCGTAGTGGAGGGCTTGTGCTGTAAGGTGGTATCAGTTTTCCTAGATTGTTGAAAAACTTAGGTGTGATGCTTTTTTTATGCATCTCGTTGAATTCGTGAGTGCTGTTGGTGCCATGCGAAACTAATATGCGTGGGCTTACCAAGTATGTCGACACCGAAAGAACCAAGTATTTGTGTACAGTCTAAGGTAATCGATAAAGCAAGACTGCTTGGGAAGCAGAGCTTCTTGTATTCGTGACAAATTGGTAGTATGAAACAACACAAGACACACACGGAAGTGTTTGGAGCATCATGCGAGTGCCTGGCAATAAAAAAGAGAGGCTTTTACTCCACACGTATAAAACAAAAAACGTTGCTCCTGCATTGCTTGCATCAATCTTGGGTGAACTTAATTGCTCGCGACTGGCCGCGGCTGGCTAGGCTCGGCGTGTGCATGCGTGCGGGCAGGAACCCGTGATTGAGAAGCAACTTGAACACTGAAAGAGCAACGTTGCTACTTTGGTCCTTCCCGTGAGAGGGCGTGACGGGTGAAGCGCGCGAAAGGGAGAAAGTCGCTGCGCCGAAAAACAAACAGAGGCCGTGACTCCATTCTCACTCCTCCTTTTTAAAGACGATAGTCTTTCTTGGAGACCTTCCACGAAAAAATTTGGTCTGTCTGTCAGTCAGTCAGTCAGTCTGTCTGTCTGTCTGTCTGTCTGTCTGTCTGTGTGTCTGTCTGTCTTTCTGTCTGTCTGTCTGTCTGTCCGTCTATATGTCTGTCTGTTTGTCTGTCTGTCTGTCTGTCTGTCTGTCTGTCTGTCTGTCTGTCTGTCTGTCTGTCTGTCTGTCTGTCGGTCTGTCTGTAGATTTGTCTGTTTGTCCGCCCTAACGATACCCTAAACGGTATTAAATGGCCAACCCCATTCACTTCGCCCACCAATACTGCTCAAGGTTTCAGCGTTCATAGTTGTGGGCTTGTCAATTAAAAACAATTATTGCGCATATCTGAGGCGCCACAACAGCGCTGCGATGCATTGCATGTCCGCCTGTATACTAGCAGAGACACACACAAGTAACTCTAAGGAATGTAGCGTTCAATCGCGCTGTGCTGATAGTGCAACGCGATGCTCAAAAAGCTGTTTCCAACGCTTTTGCAACGACGTCACAGTGGTCGCACCTGCCTGTCGCTTTGCGTTCTACACCTTATCACCTCCGAGACTTGCGCGCATCTTTCTTCGGGAGCTGCACGCCTTCGTTTTCGAAGATAACTGCCAAATGTCAATTGTGTCTTACGTGCCACGATGCGCTCGTTTACCTCCACTACACTAACACAGCGCCTGCGGAATACCATTAACCAATTTTCTTGCGCAGAACAACAAATAAACGTTTTCTGCACTCTCCCCAGACGCAAGACTATTGTCTTACGATGATATTTGCTGTGTAACATGCAGATTTGAACTATTTTTTGTTAGACCCGGTGTAGTGAGAGCGCAATACAAAAGTGTGTCGACCGCTGCAATAGGAGATTTTCCTAATTTAGCGCCACCTGTCGGCAGCAATGAGAAGCGTCTTTATGCCACCATCAGTAGAACAAGTCTAGTTGCGCGGCAGCGGGTTCCATACGCGCGCACTGCAGATTGAACGCATGTTTACGCATCCGCTTGAGCTAAGGGCTGCTGTTTTCGCTTGATTTAGCCGTGGTGCTCTGAAGCAGCGTCATGCCAGCCCATTGCTGTGTGCCGCACTACGAGCAGAGAGGATTTTGCGACGAGGTTGTGTCGAAGGTAAGCATGGTGCTTTCATTGAAATCAGGTCGCTGCTGATGCCTCTTTTTCTTGAAGGTCTCGTTTTTTTTCGCGAAGGATACGGACTTTAGGAAAAAGTGGATTACAGCTATTAGGCGTGATGAAGGTTCTTTTTTTCCCGTCACGAAGTTCACACAAGTTTGTTCGAGGCACTTTACTGAAAAAAAACTACTTGCCAAACGTTGCCGGAAACCATAGTTTTTTGAAGCAAGACGCCGCGCCCCGCATCTTCACGTTTAGTGCTCCGAGGCGTCCACCGAGACAGAAAATCAAAAATCGAGAACCACGCAACCTCGTCACCGCTACAGCGGCTACAGAGACTTTCGAAGACGGGCGATCGACCACTGAGAATGTCAGCGATGTCAACATTTGCGCTCCTTCTACATCGGTGACGAGCAGCATCGATGACGTGGTGTGTGTATGTGCGTGCTCGCTCAAGGTTCCAGACCTGACCGATCAAGTCGACGTAGTGAGAGCCCGTACCCGTGCGTTAGAGTCGGAAGTAAAGAAGAAAGCCGAAGAAGTGGAGCTCATTAAACGTTAGCTGTATAAAGAAAAGCGAGCGCTCGAGATTGCAGCACTGGAGCGTAGCCAGCTGAAGAAGGGCCTGAGCCGAAAGTTTTCTGCTGAGTGCTTTCAGGATAGCACTGATAGCATCAATTTTTATACAGGCTTTTCAGACAACAAAGCTTTCGTGGAACGTTTTGAGTACCTTGACCCAAGAGAAAAGTGTGAGAATGTTAAGGCAGAAATTTTGCTGACTGCCATACCAATGCAGGAAAGCTTCACCTTTTGCCTGCCAGAGAGCAACTAATCTTAGTGCTTGTAAGGCTTCGCCTCTGACTGTTGAAAAATATCTTGCCTACGGATTTAAAGTTTCCCTCCCAACAGTGTCCAGGCTGTGCACAACTTGGATAAGCAGCAGACACTTTGTACGCGGGGGCTGTCTTCTGGCTTATTTAGCAGAGTGCACGCACACAATTGAGCGTTCAGTCACTGAAAAAAGGGGGTACAAAAACAGCTACTGCATATTGTGGTATATGCAGTAGCTGTTTCTGACGACACTTTCACATGTCACTGAAGAAATCAGAGAGCTATGGTTGCAAACATAGGCAGGAACATACTACAGGGTGGGGGGGGTGAGGTTGCTCCTAATAACATTTATCACTTTCGCTATATCTTTCGCAGGAATACTTGAATACAGTTCGCAAGCGGTGAAGGCCTGATGCGTTCGGCCATCACCACGGACACCGTGCTAGCATGCTACGGCCAGCAACGTTGTCGCTCAGAGACGCCGAGGGATGCGATGTTAACCTCGCGGAAAAGAAATTATTGCCAAACATGATCGTCTTAACATACCACCCCTGAAAATAGCGCAGTTCACTAAAGATTTGGTACTCGTAACGTTTGCCAAGCGATCTCTTCGATGTTAGCAAGGGCTCGAACGCAGCGCGCACTAACATTCGTATTAACATTTAGCGTCGCTGCGTACTTAGCTTGATATAAAACACTACCACGTTAGTGGCTTCTCAATAAGACACTTATCCATTTGTGCTTGAAGTTTCCATAGAAGCCATCTGAACGTAGCTTTCCACCACAATCTTGTGGCTGCACTCGTCGTGCTTTGCTAACTTCTTTAACGCACGGTAGGCTTCAATTTTTTCCGCCGTAAGTGTCTCGGGAACAACTGCGACACTTTTTGTCCACGACATCATCAGTGAAACGGTGAGCGAGACGCTATCACGAGTGCTCTACAATGCTGCTAATGTGTATACCATATGGGGGCCTGAAATGTTGTCCTACTGATGGCGGAAGGCTCGAAAACAAGTGTGGTCATACTGAATTAGGAAAATCTCCTACTGCATTCTCTCTGATGTCGTCCCAATGAGAGCTCTGGAGGCTAAGCATGGAGAAGTGACACGGGGAAAGAAACTAAGTCATGCGCAACTCGTGAACTTGAGATTTCATATTTTTTTCGAATACACGTCTTTCCAGTGCAACCACGCGCGCACGCGCACACAAGACGTGGCATCCCGAAGCGGGGGTTGGGGGGGGGGATGCCTGATTAAAAGGCAGAAGGTAAGAAAAAAGAGTGTAGAGCATGATTACTGTCTCTCTAGTGAGGACACCTCAACCAATACAATCACGGGGGAACGGGGTATTAAAGAAATTTCGAGTGAAGAAAAGAAAGTATGCTAAAAATAAAGGGGAAGGGTGAAATCAAATAGGAGAGAGAAAAGCCAAACTAGTGTGATTGGAGGACACGCTTCCCCATGGCAAGCGGCTTTGAAAGCCGCTCTGTCAAGCTGGTGTCCTCAAGAAAGTCGAGTAAGACCACAAAGAAAGAGCGGCGATGGTCTTCGTAGCCGTAGGGCTTCAGGGAGTCCTGCAGGGTTGCACATGGCAGTCCGACGAGACGGTGGCTCTTCACGAGCCACTCGCGCGCTTCACTGAGAGCAGGAATTTCCCACAAGAAGTGGGGCAGTGCTTCCGCCGCACCGTAGTCAGCGCACTTCGGTGAGCTCGCGCCGCGCATATGATGCCTCCGTTTTGTTGACTACATGGAGCCGGTCCCCAGGGCTAGGAGGAGCCTGAGAGTGAAACCAGTCGCTTACATGAAAGGAAGGGGGCATCTGGTGGCATCCTGAGCTTCAGGATGCTCGCGCGTTGACTCCCGGAGAACGTCGCGTGCCGAGCCGAAGTAGCTTGCGTAGTCCGTTAGCGGGGTCTCGGCGGAGTGTGTTCGTTTGCCAAGTTCCTCTGCAACCTCGTTCCTCGCAATGCCAACGGATAATAGGAGCCACTGAAGCACAATATTCCAGCCGTGCGCTTGAAGGGCTAGCAGGCTGCGTGCAGCGCGCTTAGCCAGAAGAGGGACACGTTCCTCCCTCGCGAGCTGGCTCAGGACAGGCTTTGAGGCGTGTGTATAGCTGCGCTCTTGAAAGCTGGCGACTCGCGTATTCATTATTGTGGTATATGTAGTAGCTGCTTCTGACGACACTTTCACATGTCACAGAAAATAGGAATGAGGCCGTACAAGAACGCTAGGGACCACCCGCACCACAACCTAACTTTGAGGAGAAAAATGGGAACTCGAAACTACAGTGCAATCCTAATCAAAACACCCTTACTCGCGAATATGACGCTGACACTCCCGTGCTACGTGATAGCCAAGAGCAGCCAAAAACTTATGAGAAAAATGTCGTCAATCTGTTCAACACAACGTTCACACTCGCTCAGCTTCAACTTTTGTCGAGAGGCTTAACCTTTTGTCCATCATCTGGTAGATTCAAATGAATTTAAACTGTACCAAGACCTCGAAAACTTTGCGCGTAATCTCCACCTCCGTGAATACTTTCATGATCGCAAGGACTGTACGGACGAGAATAAATTGATTGGAGGCGACAAATCATGGTGTTCAGGTAAGCAGAGGGACAAACACCTCGATATGTATATACCAGCAGTTCAAAAAGATATCATCAGAGCGTATGAAAAAAATCAGCCACCTTGAAACAACATATCAATGTCAGAACGAAGGGCCCTCGATTAACTACGAAAAAACACTGAAATTACCTTCAAACCGGCTGATAAATGGGGCTGCATAGTAATTCTAAACACGTCGGACTACTTAAAGGAAGGGGAACGACAACTATCAGTCACTAAATTCTACAAAGAACTTTCAACGGACCCGACCCCCGAATTTGAAAGGGAGATAAAAGTAACCCTAAATAATCTCCACCGGGACGAGAAAATTACCGGCAAAATGTTAAAGCATTATTACCGGGCCATTCTGTTCCCGATAGATTCTATTTCCTCTCCAAAATACACAAGGCAGGCAATCCGGGACGCCCATTAGTATCCAGTAAGAGCACATTAACAGAAATTATATCAAATTTCGTCAATTCCTTCATAAAACACATCCCCCCAAGTTTTCTCTATTACCCAAAGGACACAAATCACTTCATCTGTGAAACTTCAAGTCTCGACATCCCAGGCGGTAGTTTTCTGGTGACCGTGGACGTCTGCTCACTGTACACCAACATACCCCACCATGACGGAATATCGGCTATGGTTTCTGATTATGTAAAATCTGACTCATCAACAAGTGTAAGTGGCGAGATACTGTTTACACATCTTGAACTTGTACTAAATTATAACCCTTTTAAGTTCAATGGCAAGCATTTCCTTCAGGTCAGTGGCACTGCAATGGGCACGATAATGGCCTCAAACTTCGCGAGAACCTTTATCACTTGACTTGAAATCCCATTTAGTGAGCGACGCACCTTAAAACCTTTCTACTACAGAAGATACTTAGACGATATTTTTATGATAAGGAACCACGATGAGGGAAGTGTTTTCCGCCTCATAGAGAATTTCAACAAGTGCCAGTCCTCAAATAAATTCACGCAAAAAATTTCCAAAGCTACCATTAACTTCTTGGACGTCACTGTCATGGTCAAAAGTGACCGCTTGTCAACAAATCTTTACAAAGAGCCTACAGACCGTCAAATGTACCTACATTTCAACAGCAGCCACCCAAAGCATTGCAAAACGGGTTTTTTATATTCTCAGACCTACCGGTGCCGAAGAAAATGCACCGATAAGCGGGAATTTGACAGACACGCAGAACACCTAAAGCATTCCCTATTGAAACAAAATTATCCGGAAGACATGATTGACGATGCCATACTACGTGCTCGCAACGTGAACAGGAATGATATAATTAAGAAACCAAACAAAGTATCTGAAACGACTTCCAAAACAAACCTTGTACTAACGTACTTCTCATTAGCGCCACGATTCAACAACATACTTTCCCGACATTTCAACATAATCAGGCAAAGCAAAGGACTAACTTCAATTTTCGCGAAGCCACCTCACGTGGTGTACCGCAGGGATAAAAATCTGAAGGACATTCTTGCCTTAGCAAAAACAAACACCCCGAAAATTCGATCAGGGTGCCATACCTGCGGAAAAGTTCGATGCAAGGTATGCCTACAGATGGTCACAACACGTTAATCCAAAGCGAACTTCTCGGATTTCAAATTCTGCATAACTGAAAGCCTTAATTGTGACTCTAGTAACGTAATATACATGCTACATTGCAACATCTGTGGACAAGAATATATCGGCCAAAAAGACACGCCATTTCGACTGCGGTTCAATAATCACCGGTACCACACCACTTCACTGCCAAAGCTACCTTTATCTAGACATCTGCGCCTGCCAAACCACAGTTTTGAAAATATCAGCGTAACTTTTTTGCAGTCCAGTTTCTCAAACAGACGCGAGCGCAAACAGCGTGAGGCATATTTTATTTTCAAATTTCGAACATTAGTAGTCGGCTTCAACGAGGACCATTAAAGACTCTCCTGCCTCCGAGAAGTAAGCCAGGAGGAAATTGGTGACAAAGATTGATAGCTGGAGACCATGCTTGTTTTTTCTGACTGACTCGTACATGTACATTGTCCTTCTTGTTTTTTTTTCTCTTTTTTCCCTTTCTTTTTTCACATGCACATACAAAGTGGTTCTGTTCGCCTACCACTTGATGACCATTGAAGAAAAACAGACGAAGATGAAAGAGAGCCGACCGACCATTAAGGGGAAACCCTTTCCTTACGCATGCCGTCACGAACCTCTCCTGCCACCGCGGTGACAATCCTTGGTGGCCCGACACACGCCCAGAACTGACCAGCACGGTATAAGTACCGAATGTGGACGTACACGGACATTTGGTTTTGTTCTCAGTGTTGACAGTGGTTCTTCCACTTTTTCACTTTCTTTTTTTCCTTTTTTCCTTTTATTCTTTTCGTCTTTTTTCTTCTGTTCTTTTTTCCTTTTTTCTTTCTTTCTTTCTTTTTTTAGTTCTCTCTCACTCTCGCAAACATCTTCCAAGGCGAGAGGGACGCGGCAGCAACGAAGTTTGGTAGTTCATGTTAGTATAACTCATCTCCTGATAAAGGGAGGACCCTCCCGAAACTGTTGGGAAATAAATACATTTATCCTTGTTGACAACGTTCCCGTTGTGCCCATATATATATATATATATATATATATATATATATATATATATATATATATTCATAGATATATATATAAATATATATATATATATATGTGTGTGCTGTGAGTGATGGTGACCAGCGGCACGATCCAGCCGAGAGTGTCCGTATGATTTCTATTGCAAGAAAACGCCGCAAATAAGACGCACGCCTTTCGTGATATAATCTAGGATGACGCGTTCGTGATGCATTTCTTTAATTTACTGCTCCCAGACAGCGAAGCCAGCCCTCTGACCAACGAACAGCCTTGTGAGCGGAGAGTTGGAGATATATCACTTGAGTGAGATATAACATGCTTGCGTATCCTACATGCAATAAAACAATCCTTTTCTACACAGCTTTGCAACGCATGGGAAGAGAAATATTTATGAAACCCTCGTCATTACTATAGACGGTGACATGTGTATTGTCAGTCTCTTGCTGGTACTCTTTGACAAGAAGCTTGATTATCTGAATAGAAATTGATATTACAGGCATTGCAATTGATTTCGGAGTTCGATGGTATCAAACGGCCATTGTCGGGGATGACAAGGAAAATCGCTGACGAAGACAAAGAGAGAAAAAACAAGCAAAGAATGGGTGAAGGAAGAAAATTTGTAAGGCAAGAAAGAAGTACGTGTGGGCACGCGAGGAATCGGTTGACGGGTGCGTCAAAGGAGAACATTGGTCAGGACAACGGAGAAGACGGTGGATGGTCGAGGCAGCCTCGTCCAGTCTCAGAACTGCAACCCTTCTAAAGCCGCCCGAGTTGCCACATAGGAAAGCGGCCGTCTTCGTGCTCCGGTCGTCCAGCTGGCAGGCGGTGAAGCAAGCAGTCGGGACATGTCATGGTCACGCCACCAAACTTGAACGAGCCCTCGCTAGTTCCCCCCCACCCACCTGCCATGCTAATGGGTTACGGGCCAAAGAGGCCTGGTGGTAGTGGTTAGAAGAGAAGAAAGGCACCTAATTTCTGCAGCCCAGTCAGGAGCAGGGCGCAGCGTATAAAAGGGGCCTACGACGCTCCTAGACTACATGCCGCCACCAATCCACCTACTGAAGAAGGAGTCGAGCCGGTAATTAACGAGCGGACGCAGGAGAGAGGAGATTAGCGACGCACGTAGGACTTGGCCATGCTGGACTTGTTAATCATAATGTTTGGGGGACCTAGACCTTGGGGGATGTAGATTTTTTAAATTTAGAGTATTTTGTATACGTTATTTTTACTTTCAGATCAGATGAAATGAATTGTGTTTTTTTGCCACACCATGTCACCTTCATGAATCGATCCCGCTGACTCAGGGAAACCACGCCGGGTGCTATCAACATCGTGGCAGTTACCAATTTGTTCCGGTGTATATTTGAATGTTGCATGCAGTAGGGCTTAGTTAAAGTATATCGTAGTCCAGTGTTTCCCCTTCTCGTTTCTCTATCTTATTTTGCTTGTAGCACACCATATTATTCTCGACACCAACTTGCCCAACATCCCATCTTGTGTGATGCTGTAGGGCATACTTGCTCAAAAAACGAACAATGATGCTTCCGAACCACTAAGCTGCTTCTAGGTAGTACTGCAGAGCCCTAAGGAGTACTTTTGCATTTAAAGTTTCTCGATCCTAGAGGACTTGCTCAAAAACTGGGAAAGTCACACGATTGCACAAGCGGTGACATGAATTTTACTCGTGCTTCATGAGGACATTTAATACGCCAAAATAGGCCAATTCAATGTTTACTAAGCAAACAAACTTGACGCCTCTGCTGTGAAATCATCTGATAGCTAAAAATGTATTTATTATTTTTGTTGATGCAGGTGTTAGGCCTGCCAAGTCAAATAATATATTGATAATCGAGATTATAAAACTCGTCTTCAATTCTGGCGCAGTAACTCTTAAATGGTGAATACTTCATGCAGGTGCAGTTTTCCGGACATTGGTCATTGTCAGTACACTGAAAAAAAAGCATTCCAAAGTGAGTCATCAAAAAATGTGAATGTTATGTATAACAAGCTGTAATAAGCTTTCTCCTGAAAAGCAAAGAAAAGGAATCAGGGCAACAAAGCAAATGAAATAATTGATACTACACAGTCCCAAAGGCAGGGCCCGATTCACTGACAAGCTAAACTACCACGAAGATACTCCTTTTGTGCAGATGAACTGAAAAGTGTATGTACGTATTTTACTGTTCGCCTTTTTGACATAAACTCTCCACGTTTTGTGTACAAAAGCAAGTCATGCGAACACTTAAAAAAGTAACATTGTTTAAGAAGTGGCGGGGTCACAATAAATTCTTTTCGGCTGCTCATGGTCATGCGCAGTAAAAACCTTACCCCTTTACTGTACCCCTTTACGGTACTATTCAGGAAATCTGGCTGTGGCAGAAGGAGTTGCTCACCAAGGTCAACCGGACTCGCATGTATAAAGATTGTGTCAATTGTGTGTGACGGGAGCCTGCGATGTAGTTAGAAAAAGGGTGAGACGCCAGTTGTTTTCTGTGGGGTATTATGGTGAGAGAAGGGGACCAAAGGCAGCTTTTCTTAGCACTTTGTATGGTAGGCGGCGATTTACATTGGAAGAATGTCACTGGGCGTACAGTTAAAGCATTCGGTGAGGCCATTTGGGTTCAAGTAGTAAACAGTATCTTTTCGCTGACAAGCACTGTACTGTTTGCAACGGCTATGGTGACTTCCGACAAAAAACCACGGCTTCAAAACGCTTTGCAGTTGTTTGTGTAATTCATAACGCAGTATGAATCGGTGAAGCAGGACGGAGGCAACGTCGCATGGTGTAGCCCTCGGTAGAGAAGCCCACTAGGCGTATACCGTAAAATAGCCAACAACGCCAATGAACCTGCGGTTAAAAACGGACGTTAGAGAAAACGGCCAATACAAACATATTTCAACGCTCCAAAATAATCTTCTAGGGCAAAATAAATGTTGCAGATGAGCTGACGAGCAGTGCGCTGAATCTTTTCGCCACTGACAATCAACATAAACCAAACTAGCTTGTACACGTAGTGGCACATACCTCGACAGATGTGTTCATCTCGGATGCGGTGCTATTGTTGCGACGCTGTTTCTCTCGCCGTTATCAACCGTGAATTTAGACACTTCGCTTCGGGGGCCACTTATCGACGTTCGCTTATTGTTCTCCACAAATGCGAGGGAAAGACTCGTAATTGAGGATGTTGAGGAACTGAATGGTTGTTAAGGATGTTGTGAAACTGAATGGTGGTTGTGCTGTTTGGTGCGTCGGTTTTCGTTTCGCCAGCTAAATTGGTCAAATTGCTTCACTCAACTTTGATTACAAGTAGCCACTTTGGCAAAATTTGATAGCGACTATGGGCTATTCCTAGGGTTGAGTTCGTCAGTTTGACTCGACCGGCTATTATCACTGATTAAAACGTTGTTTGTGGTAATTCTATAATTACTGCCATAATTTCATTTTACCCATCTCAACATACCTCCTGCCACAGGAAGTTAATGCCGCAAGTAGCACGCAGATACCTCCTTTCTGTTTTTATTAAAATTTTCGACACTTTTTTAAACACCTGGCCTGTATATTATAATATAGAAAAAGGGCTTAGTACAAACCGTGCGTAACATTTTGTGCTGAAGTTTACAGGAGACGCCCTCAACGAGGTGGGGAGTATTTTTAATGAAAAGTGGTACGATGTTCGGGAATATTTGAATTGATGGGATGAGCTGAAAAGCTACGTTTATGCTGGAGAAGTGCGCACAGCCATCCTGAAATTGATTCAGCAGGGGGAAGATCTGAGGAGTACGACTGCTGATGCCTTCTCCATTCGCAAGAAGACTGCGTGCCAGCGCCTACTGCAAGCGTTTCAGAAAGAAACTATAGTGCGCCAGAATATCTGACGCAACATATGATTGCGTGGTTATACCCAGATTCTCCTCAGAAATTCAAATTCTGCGGGGCGACTTTTCAACGAAGTCAATCTTGAGCTAGTGTGCCAGCAAAACTTGTGCCAAATATTTTTCTTTATTGACACCCTCAAAGCCAAACTCATTATAAAGAGAAGTGAGTAGAAATTAGGAAGGAAATGCAAAGAGTAATTTAGCAAAAAATAAGTAACTGCGAATTACTTCGGCCCTATGGGCTGTATACACAAGCAGTGGCACGATATAATAAAAAATGCTATAGTAACCACTCGTTTTCAATTCATTGGCTGTTTGTGTCTATATACAAAGTAAACGGGGTGTGCGGAGTTTGTTTCCTTTATTTATTTATTTATGTGTTTATTTATTTAGAGATACTGTGATCTGCTATTATATGTTAGCAGGGTGGTTATATATCAAAAAGTGCAAACAAATGAGCACAATCACATTGAAGGCTTTCTTCGATTCTGTTTAGGAAAACCTTGATAGGAACAAATAAAGTAAAACAACAAAGAGAAAACATATTCACAACATTTTCAAACAGTGTGGAAGTTTTTGAGGAACCATACCGGTATTAAGAATATTCCAGTCTCTTATAGCCCTAGAGAAAAGCATTGGTAGATCCTCTATAAAGTGTTATGAATGAATAAAACAAGGAGCTCATACTAAAACTTCTGGAGTGGCGGAGGGGCTCTGTGGCTGAAGCCGACGTGCCGTCATATTGCTCAGGGCAGAAAACGGGTGGACGCAGTGTATCATACGTGGATTTCGCGTGGTTTTAATTGCGAAGCATTTTTTAGTGATCTTCAGCAACTTTGAGCGTGTCTATTTATCTCTCTATCTATCTATGTTGATTGATTGATATGTGGCGTTTAACGTCGCGAAGCCACCATAAGATTATAGGAGACGCCGCAGTGGAGGCCTCCGAAAATTTCGACCATCTTGGGTTCTTTTACGTGCACCAAAAGCCGAGCACTCCGGCCTATAGCATTTCCGCCTCCATCGGAAATGCAGCCGCGACAGCCGGAATTCAATCCCGTGACCTGCGGGTCAGCAGCCGAGTAGCTTAGCCACTAGACTGGCGTGGCAGGGCCTAACTATCTACCTAGCCGCTTACGTTTCGGTGCTATTGTGGTCACCACTTTAACTTGGCGTGAACCAAAATTAGAATGAAAGGGTAGATAGATTAACTATTATGACGTGCAAGTCAAGACATGAATAATGTCACAATCTGGTCGCGTACGTCGTCAAACAATTCTCACCAGACAATGGCAAATACACATGGGTGGGTATGTGCCACTGGTATACGGGTATGTGCCACAGGTGATTGACACTTCCAATCTACCCGGGAACGACGAGAACACGCATGATACACATGGGTGATTTTAACGTGCGAGCGTTAATAAATACCTGACATCGGTAGCGTCAACCTAATGAATGCGATAAATAAATGTCAGGGTCCCAGTTGGAATCAAACCTATGTATTCTGCGTAGTAATGCAGCATTTTGCGACAGAGCTACGCCAGGTATTGAAACATTTTTAGAATAGAGGTTAATCTTCGTGAAACGTCAATAGTGGTGGCAGTGCTGCGTACCCGATTTTATTAACAATACATATTTACTCCTTTGATACAGAAATCCTGTGGGGTTATTGTCAATTGTGGTTAGGTTCCACGCGCTGAAGCAAATTTATGTTGCGGTGTCCAGGGCCAGCATCTCCGCTAGCATCGGCGCTTCATATCAGCTTCTGGTGTTGCTAATACGCATGTTCCACTTAACATCATTTCGCAAGTGCAGACAAGTGGTTATATAAACATCTGAAACTCTTCAACATATGTCTGTGCGTGCAACATTTGTACATATATTTAGCGTTATTTCTTGACGTGTTGCTCAATAAAAAATGACAACACGGTCATCTTCCCTCTGCCTGCTTCGCATAACGTCGATTCCCAGGCACGGGGATCGGCCAATTCTTTTTTTTGCGGTAGTGATGTTGCGTGTGCTGCCTGTAATTGAACATGACGGTTTTCAACACCCCTGTGACCATTTTCCGAGACGATAATGATGGGCTCTTGCTAGGCATCTGGCTGCGCGAATTGTGTAGTTGGCACCGGGCATAACTTTTGATGTGCAAGTATGCACGCTTCACTCGCTCTTTTTTCACATATTTTTGGGACTACGACTGCATTCGCGTGTACAAATATTTCATTTTTGCTTCCTGGAGCGCAGAGAGGAGGAGGAGGAATAAACTTTATTGTAAGAAACCAACAGGTTTAGGTGGACAGACCTAGGCCTCCCATGGGGGGACGTCAAGAGCTTGCCTTGACCTCGCCTCACGGGCGTACTGGGTCACCCCGATTTGGTCGCCAAGAGCGGGGCTCCGCAGAGCCTCATGAAGCTTCGACGAAAGGGGCACGGTGTTAGTGTGTCTGTACTGTGCCGGGCACTCCTACAGTATATGCGGAAGCTTAGCTGGGTGAGTGCCAGAGCACGGGTGGTGGGAGGTTGTGTACAAGTCCGGGAATATGAGGTGAGGGCGGGCGTGCGAGTGATACGTATTTGTTTAAAGTAGACGCGAAGTGGTGGCCTGTGCCTCGTTGAGCTTGGGGTGAGGTGGGAGGAAGGCTCGGCGTCTGAGGTGAAAGTTCTTAACGACATCATTGTAAGTAGTCAGGTTATCCCCGGTGTCCATCTAGTCTCCAGTAGCACGAGCACGGTTGACAAGGCCTCGCGCAAGGGAGTGGCTGACCTCATTGAAATTTGGGAGGCGTGGGTGAACTGGGCATGTGTGGGTGGATATTCATGTCAGGGTGATGATGTTTTCTTTGGAGTGTGGTGCCTGGCTGAGAATGCGAAGCACTTAAGGAGAAATGCAGTCTTTGCTGTAGTTATTGACGGCTGAGCGAGAGTCGCGAATACGATGGTGTCACAGGTGATATCTAGAGGAACCAAGACGATGGCCACCTCTTCAGCCGTCTCGGCAGAGGGAGTAGTGACGCCAGTTGCATGGTGTACGACTCCACTGCGTGTGGTGACAGCTACAAACCACGTGCCTTGAGGATACTGAGCTGCGTCAACAAATGCGATGCCATATGCGTGGTCAAGGGCTTTTGTGGTGACTCCAGCGCGAGCTTGGCGCCGGGCGGTGTTGTACTCAGGATGATTTTTTAGGGTTTGGATCCGCATGGATCCAGCTGCGGATGTTATGCGGAATTGATTGTTTGGGGCCCTCTTGCTGATGATACGTGGAGCCAAGCATGGAGAGAATAGAACGTCTTGCTTCAGTGAGTGTGAGCCGTTCAAACTGACTGCGTTGTTGGGCTTCGATAAATTCTACAAGAGTGCTGTGAACTCCCAGTTAATTGAAAAGTTCAGTACTGGTGTAGTGTGGGAGGCCAAGTGCTTGTTCGTAGACTCTTGTATAAGGGTAGCGAGTTTGATTTGTTTCTTGTGCATTTCAGAATTCCAAAGACGCCATATTGCACGCCACGTAGAAGTGCGCTCTCAGGTGAGATGGCTAAGCGCCAATAAAGATTGACGGGTAACCATCACTATTCATGTTGCAGCAGGCTGCTTCGATGAGACAGGGTAAATAACGAGAGGACGGGCTTGTAACATTGCTGCCGTGTTTGCATCGTTTCTAGCGCCCTTACAGAATTCAGTGCGTCAGTGCGCTCAATACAAGTAAGCGCTTCATTTTTCAAAGGCAGTAAATGTAGCACCAGCTCAATATTTCTATGATTTTGAGTTTATTGTGTATGCACGAACACGCTTCAAACGCTGAAATTCCCGATGTTGCGATATAACCTCTTTTTATGTAAAAAAAAGAAACGACCTACTCTGCAAAGTCGGCAAAAAACACTTTTGACTGAAGCGCCCATCAATGATGATGTTGTCGAAATCCCCTCAACCTGACCCAAAACTTCACCAAGGAAGGAGTGGTACAGGCAAAATGTCACAGCAGATCCACGCAATGAATGTTGATGAGTAGGGTGAACCACCAGTCTTCCTGTCTGTCTGTCTGTCTGTCCTGTCTGTCTGTCTGTCTGTCTGTCTGTTTGTCTGTCTGTCTGTCTGTCTGTCCGTCCGTCCGTCCGTCCGTCTGCCGGTTCCGGCAGCCACAAGACAAGGTTAGATTACGAGAAGCTTCACCATTAAAAAAATTATTCGGCAAACGAGGTAAAATTACCCGTTAAAAAAAGGGTAAGATGTCGTTGCAGTAGCAACGATAGCTTTAAATGCATTGAGGTTTCCCGAAATTTCATTGACCATCTGACGAAGTTGATCATATTATTGGATGAAGGATTGGAAGAGTTTAGGCATCGTTTGTCTACATGTCCAGGAGCTTCTCAAATAATTCTGTGAAAAGGCAAATGGCCCTATTATATTTTAAAAACCTTGCACAGACGTTGCAACATTATTTGCCAAGGGCTCTTGACAGCTTGCAAACGACACTTTTATCTTCGCGGCATCTTCTCCCAGGTTACTGCTGCTGTGAGGCAACTGTGTAGTACATTTCATAAGAATTGACATCACTGAGTACTTTTTAACACGCTTAAAATGCTGAGTGTTAAAGAAAAGGTAAAGTAGCGGTGCAATAAAGTCACTCTCACGTTCCGTCGCCTCGTAGAAATGATGAATATTTGTTTTAATAGCTATAACAAAACGCACGGCAGCAAGTGCAAAGAGCATTACGGTGATACAAGGCAGTCACCGCCTCCTTCTGTCCTAAGCAATAGAGCCGCCGCGGCTTCACTTCAATACATGGTTGGGTATGCGGGGACACCACTATAGAAGTTTCAGTAAAACGCCCTTGGAATGATACATGTTTATTCCGCTTTGCTGACGCCGAGGGCGACGGCGGTAGACAGGGACAAGGCACTATAGCAGTGGGAGGGGGTACAGCTGCCTTCGTTTTAATAACGGACGTCATGAAGGCAGCTTAGGGGGTCCACTTGAATGGCTTGAATCTTGTGGCTGTCGCGGAGCTCGTCGCCAACCGGTGGCGCGGCGCCGGATCCTTGCGGAAAAGAATGAGTGCTCGCCAGCACTCCATGGCATAATCTGGGGGTGAAGGCTCCGGGCAGGCCCATGTCCGGAGAGAAGGCCAGGGTTCCCGTGTTATGCTGGCCAAGGTACAAAGCCTAGGTGGTTTGTATGCAGGTCACTCCCAACATAAATGACGTAGATAAGCCCGGCAGTTGCACGTGACGCAGGTACCTGCTTGATTGATTGATTTGTGGGGTTTAACGTCCCAAAACCACCATATGATTATGAGAGACGCCGTAGTGGACGGCTCCGGAAATTTCGACCACCTAGGGTTCTCTAACGTGCACCCAAATCTGTGTACACGTGCCTACAACATTTCCGCCTCCATCGAAAATGCAGCCGCCAAAGCCGGGATTTGATCCCGCGACCTGCGGGTCAGCAGCCGAGTACCTTAGCCACTAGACCATCGTGGCGGGGCGCAGGTACCTGCCACGGGTGGTGGTGTGTACCCTGGGAAAATGATTCAGCAAGAAAAGAGTAAGGAGTATTCCTGCCTGAATTCTCTGAAACAGGATGGACTCTCGCCGCGTGAATACCTTCCAAAGAAGCGATAGTTCTAAGAGTGGATTACCCACTTTGGTGAGGTAGGGCGGCACGACGTTGTTTGGAAATGCGCTTGTCTGCTATCGGATCTGCTATCTTGGGTTAGATAGCCGGAAGAGCGGAAGAAGTGTCGTATGCTCTGGCTAGCGCGGTGGAGAAATGAGCGCGTGCTAATCTGTGAGCTTTTTTATTTCCGGGGATATCACGATGCCCGGGGACCCAGTGTATCGTAACGTCATGACTGCACTCGCGGAGCAGGCGCGTCTGCTGTCGGATCTTTTGATGTACAGGATCTGCATAAAGAATATAAGTGCATGCCCGAAGGACAGCCTGGGAATCGGTGTACACTCTATGGTCAACAGGACCAGTTCTAGTTGACATCTCGGGGGCCCGCTTCAAATATTATAAGATGGCCACTAATTATGTTGCAGTGCTATACATCGCTTCTGCTAAAACATCATAGCGTCGGCTCTGATTTTCAGTTATCTGGTTGTACCACGCAGTGGCCTAACGAGTGTTGCTGGTAACGTCTGCAGAAAGTGCAGCGTCAGTGTGCACATACAGTAGGAATCGATTGTATGCGTAACACGAATGAAGAAGGTTGAATTTTCACAATAGAATCAACCGAACATTACGAGGTGGACGTAAATTATGCCATACGTGACTGCCACGTCAAGATTACCATGTTTGCACATGTAAATTATGCTCGTCGTCTATTGACGTTGCATATTACTAAACTTGGTATAGGTAAAGCTAGTGAAACGGTCGCAACCGCACCATGAGCCTGGCATGTTGTCTTGTTCTCACATGACACGCATCTGATGATTTTCATGTTTGCACCAGTTATAAACCTTCGTCCTCTATTCACGTCACGTAATACCAGATAGGATATATGTGAACTTGCAGAAACGAACCCCCAGACATCATAAGCGAGGCATGTAGTTATGTTTTTACATGACACGCTTGTCTTGATTATCATGTTTGCACAAGTCATACACCTTCGTCATTCATTCTCGTACCGTAATACCAAATTTCGTATATATGATGGTGGCGAAACTACCGCGAGTGCACCATGAGCGTGTCGTGTAGTCATGACTTACAAGACACGCATTTCATGACTTCTACTTGAGGGCCTGTCACTTATCTTCCCCAAGCAGTAATGTCATACCATACCAGTTTTGTGATGTCTTGCAAACAAAGCTAACCGCAGGAGCATGGAGACCATGACACATAAATCATGAGATTCATGACATGCATATCGCGGTTTTTTATGTTATGAGTTATGACTTGTAGTCGCTTATGCTCGTAATCCGCTAACTTTATGCCATACGAAATTTGTATGGATGCGTTTACCCAAACGTCTAGGAGAGCTATGAGTCATAGGCGAATAGATAGATAGATAGATAGATAGATAGATAGATAGATAGATAGATAGATAGATAGATAGATAGATAGATAGATAGCAGTGTATTTTCTCTACTTTTTGTCGTTGCAAAATGCTTCTATACTGAAAAATGGTCCTACATATCCAGAATAGTGTTGCGAAAGGTTTATTTTGCAACTCTATATAACGTTTCGTGTGCTGGCAATGCTGGTAGAAAAATCAAAGGTGGCTGCACTAACAGTGTGAATGCGGCAATTTCGCTTGGCACTTTGCTGAAGTATCTTGACTGGGGCGTCAGATTGCCTTGCCTCGTCTAAGATAAAAGGGTGGTTAACGGAGACAGCATCATTCTCATCGGTATAAAAAATTTTACGGGTTCAACAGTGGCAAAAGTTGCGCAGATGGTACAGATATCGAGCCTTTTTGGCAAACTTTATCATATTTACTTCAAGTTGGAGAACTTGTCTATCGAGCACTAGAAGGAACGAGATAACTACTTATATAGCAGGCTTCTCCGAAAGGTACAAACACTTTTGTGCTGCGTTGCCACATTGCTACAAGCAAGGCTTTAAGAGTTTTGAGCTATCTACGCCGCGACTCATGCTGCCGATTGCATATATGCCACTGAGGTCTGTTGTCTTGTCAAAAGGTGAATACGCATGTCGTTGACCTGATTATAAAAAAGAGCTATGGCTGGGCCAGTGTATTTTGAGATAAGAAAAATCGTAGTTTCGATTAAATTAATAGTGGTCCTTTCTTTTCGTTTGCCGTTCCACGTTTTTAGGTTTTCAATCAATACGGTCGAATGTTTCCGAACACTCGCTCATTTGTGTCGGCAGTAGGTAGTATTAAAAGCAGATAAATGCACGCACGCTATGCATGCACTGGCATGGTATATATAGGCAAAAACATACTTACACGCACGCTACGCACAAGCGACCTTCGCGTGCGTGTTTGCGTGCGTCCATATACACACATGCGAAGTCAAATATGTTCGGAGAGAAGGATTGCGGCCGTTTTATTTGAGAAGCGCGTAGCACTCAGACTTGCGCAGAAAGCAAGTATATGCGAAAAATGAACTCACACACTTAACGTAACAAATTTTTTAAGGCGCTTGCTTATATAAACAAAAATATACTCTGCGTTTATAGAAGCCGTAATATTGATGAGAATGCACGCTTGCAGAGTAATGGTGAACACACCGAGAGCAATTAGGTCGTCGCGAGTTCATTGATTATAAAACAAGCTACCGTAGCCTCAGGAACGTTCTTTCGAATGCGTATTGTTGAATTCCAATCGCAGAGCGAGATCAAGTTTCTCTGCTGATCAAGTTTTTTCGTTCGCAAACCGGCACAGCGCTCGCGATCTACTATTGGAGCTGAACATATGTTTCTGATTTGCGCCGTTCTCCGCCGCGTGTCGTCTGCATTCAGGGAAGTGAATAGAACGATACCTTTTTTTTTCTGTGATGTCATGCTCTGCGGAATACTGCTACGGCTTTGAAAATCACTTCGTCCTTTCTCAAGATCGCGTGTGCAGCATGACGAAAATAAAAAATCACAGCATATCTTCGGAGTGCATGAAGATGAGTGGGGCAAAGCATCCGTTAGTTCATCGGCGCTTTCGTCTGTTCGTTCTTGCATCCCTACATCCTCGTGTCTGTCTGTGCGACCGTCCATTCATGCCTGCGTCCATTCATCTATCGTGCGTTCGTCCGTGCATTCGTCTGTCCTGCGTACGTCCGTCAGCGTGTCTGTCCGACCATTCATCCGTGCGTTCATCCATGCATCCATCCGTCCATCCTTGTGCCCGTTCCTGCGTTCTTTCGTGCGTCCGTTGATGCAACCGTCCGTGCGTCTACCCATTCGTTCGTCCATCAAGTGAACCCTCCAAGTACCGCCGTCTCAACCTTTCATCATATATTCATCATATAAAAGTACTGCCATCCAGGACATTGCAAGGACTAAACGAAAGTTGGCATGACCGGGCTAGAGCAGCACGAACGCACTCTCTTACGGCCTGCGCTTCATGTCTAAATTCCACCTTTCATCACCGCTAGTTCATGGCACTACGACCCAACAATCGCTAAACATTGCTAAAACCAAGAACGTTACAACCAGTGAGTTTAACGTGGCAGTTTTTTCTGGTCAGACAGTGATCGAATGGCGTCCTTCTGTTACTAGTGTTCTTTAGTAAGCATCAAATACAAGGTAAATTTATTGGAGATTTAGTCACTGATTCTCGTCTCTGTAGATTATTCCATCAGAAACAACTATCGTTTCATTTTCGACTGACGTGCACAGGTTTCCTCTTCAATTCGAAAGAGTGCGCGCGTGCTGCTCCTCTAGTGTGGCCGTAAAGGTTCCGAAGTACTACTACGACGACGATGACTACCACTACTACTTTTACATACATTGCGGACGCATGACCCACGGCTTAAGTAGCTTCGGCCCTGCAAAATTGTATTTGGCCGCGTCTCAACGCAAGCATTATGTTAGCATAGCTCCCTTCAAGGTTGACCCTGTTAGCGCCACTTCCAGGTGTAGCAGCTCGGCGGCAAGCGCTCTGTTGGAATCGCGAAAACAAACTAACGAGGCCGTTCTATTCTGCCTCCCATGTTATTATTGCACTCCCTAGTGAAACTGAACGGACGCTGCAAATGCTTTTAAATGCGAAGCATTTTTTAGTGAACTTCGGCGACTTTGAGCGTATCTCTCTCTATCTATCTATCTATCTATCTATCTATCTATCTATCTATCTATCTATCTATCTATCTATCTATCTATCTATCTGTCTATCTATCTATCTGTCTATCTATCTATCTATCTATCTATCTATCTATCAATCTATCTATCTATCTGTCTGTCTATCTATCTATCTATCTATCTATCTATCTATCTATCTGTCTGTCTGTCTGTCTGTCTGTCTTCAACACGGCGCTCATTTTTTACGCAGCGCCCCAGAATCCCAATCACAAACTTTTTCGCTTGAAACATCAAACAAACGTTTTATTTACTCTCTCTAGACGGAACACTATCATCTTTCGACGACATTTGCAGTCAAACATGCAGATTTGGGGCATATTTTTTTCACTAGGCTTTATATGTCGTGGTCCTGACCAAGCTTGCAATATCACGGCGAGCGAAGCTCTCTATTGCCGGGATGGCTTTCTTCCAGTTCTCGCAACAGCAAGAAACTTGCCCACCCCGATAAGCAAGTTCATTTCTTACAGTGAGCTCGCGTGTACGAGGGAAAAAAATCTCGAAACACTGTTGCACTGCAATCCATCATTCTGTATTGCCAGCCGTGCAGAATCCTTGTCATATACTAGAGGCAGTGTTGCATAGTTGACAATATTTTATGCTAGCTTTTCGGATACAGAAAAAAATTGTTTTATGCTTTTTTGAGTATCGCATATTATAACAAAATATTTTCTGCTGCGCTTACTCCATTTGGAAAACGTAAGCGGTTCAAGCCATCAATACTCGTGTTTACCTTACCTTTCCTATACTTCAACTCAATATAATGAGCTGACAAGAAGAACGCCCAGCCTTAGATCCTTGCTGCCGCCGTTTGCATCATGTTTAATCGTAGTTTAAAAACGAAGGCCATAATTATAAGTAACATTCTTTTATAGCATCCTTCTTTTCAGCAACTTTCTTCCACTCGTCTGCGTTTACAAGCAATGTCGTTCCTCAAAACGCATATGTGGTGCTAGAATAGATTCGAAATTGCGGAAATGTTTGAAGTAGACCTTGATCAAACAAAAGCAATTATTTTAACTGGTTCACCAACGTTTGCGCTGGTGCACCTTGTAAAGCACAGGCACAGACGTTGTCTGGTGAACCTTGAAGAGCTCTATACTGTATGCGGTTTCCGAACAATGTTACTTGCTTATCCGGACCGTGCATTTGATTTAGTTCAAATTCAGGCCACTTTTCTGTAGTCAATGAAACACCTATCACAATATAGACATATCAAGCTTCTTATTCAAAGCAATGTCTTTAGCATATACACTTTCGCTCTACGTAGGCCCTGGA
The DNA here is from genome assembly GCA_013436015.1 of Rhipicephalus annulatus. Taxonomy (NCBI): domain Eukaryota; kingdom Metazoa; phylum Arthropoda; class Arachnida; order Ixodida; family Ixodidae; genus Rhipicephalus; species Rhipicephalus annulatus. The sequence continues at coordinate 39,622 of WOVY01007111.1, forward strand.
GAACCGAATCTATGTCCCTTCGGAAGACAGCTAATGTAAGTTGTGTCTTAATTGCAACCCTTCCTGTGTTTTAAGCACATCAGAGCAGAGCAGTTATATTGCCTCACACGCAGATGCGTGGAGCAAGGTCTTGATCTTGCATCATAGTTTTTAGCCATCTACTTTCAATCAACGACTTTGCCTTTTCTTATAATTACAACATCAATAAATGCGGGAGAAGTCTCTTGAGATCACCCCAGCTCGCACCCATATCGCCACTCAAGCGCCCTTCTGTCTTTCAGCCTCCAACGGTCTGCACCCGGGATTTCACGAGCTCCTACACGAAACAAAAAGCTGAAGCAGTTCTAAAGGCAAGCCACTTTCAGAAGTAAAATGCTTGATGCGTATTGAGCACTGTGGTTGCCCAGAAGAAGCTGTTTGGAAGCATTGCGTTTGTCCATTGTGCTTTACCTCCTGCAAGTGCTGGAAAGATATCGTCAAATTCAGGCAGAGGATGCTGCTCAAAGTAAGTTACCGGGTTCACTGTTAACGTGTAGCTCCTAGGAAAACATTTCAAGATTGGTTGACGCCGCCATTGTATTTCGTCGTGAAAAACTACCCGTCAGCGTCTCTGCCCAATCAAGACGCTGATGTGAAAAAGGACTCGTCCCTGCGCCAGGCAAACAATGTCTACATCGGCTTGAGCAAGCATTCTTTGAAGGGGCCCTGAAACACTTTTTTGAGTAACCACGGAGTTATTTCACAGGAAAGGCGTATTGCCTCACAAATTGAACGCGCGAAATTTTTAGGAATCCGTCTAGTACGAGCGGAGTTACAAAGATTGGTCACACGCTGCAATCACATTCTCTCTTTTCTCGTCCCAACGAGAGCGCTGGGAGCTAAGCAGGGAGTGATGGGAGGGGCCAAACGAAAAATGTCATGCACGCTTCTTGATTTTGAGCATTTTTTTTCTTCCAATACGTGGCTTGTTCGTTGCAATCACACGTGCACGCGTGGACAAGTAGCGGCGTCGCGCGGCGATATCTGTAACGACTGAGCGCGCCATGTTTAAATCAGCCAACAGCTGATAGATGGGCTACAGTGGCTAGAGTGGGGAAGTGGAATCAACGCGCCGGCTAGCACGTAACGCCTTGGGAGGAAACCGCCAGATGGCGCTGGTACACGTTTGCTCGTGCCAGCGCACATGTTTGCTCCTGCCAGGCTTTAAGGTGGTAGAAATAAACAGTGAGGTGCATAGGTGGGGGGGGGTTTCAACGAGATAGAATTCATTTCAATGGGCGGCTAGGTCATGAGGTGGGGTTGGTGACTTGCAGGACGCGCAGTAGCTTTTTTTGCACCCCGAAGGGCAAGCGAGACCTTCGGGGTGCAGGATAGCTAGTAACGAGAAAAACAACCAGGGAGACTCTTCGACAGGTGGTATGGACAGATACAATTCCAAAGTGGCACCAATATCTAAGATAGGTAGATTCCGGGGCATAAATAGACGTAGCCACGAGCGCCGAGCCAATTCAGACATAGGGTATATTAACATGCAGGGTGGTAGGAACAGGCTGAAGTGGGAAGAGATAAAAGAAAAGCTAAGGGAAGAGAGGCCGATGGTATACGGTTTTGTAGAAACACATCTCAGGGACATGGAACAACCTCCGAACAATCCGGACTACGCGTGGGAATATTGTAATAGAACAGAAGGCAGCAGAAAGGGGGGTGGTATTGGGGCATTCATTCATAAAAGTACAGACTGGCAAAGGGTCAAGCAGGTGTACAAGGAACATTTATGGCTAAAAGGGAAAGTGGCAGGTCAAATGACACTTCTTGGTTTCGTGTACTTGTGGACGGGAGCAAAGGCCAAAAGGAAAACCAGGCAATGGTAGAATGTATATCAAAGGGCATTCAGGAGTTAGGAAGAGAGTGCGAGATAATTATACTAGGAGACATGAATGCGCACATAGAAGATATAGATGGGTATACCTACCCGACAGGCAAAAATGATCATGGATATGTGTGAAAGGCTTGATTTGATCATTTGCAACAGTACCGAGAAGTGTGAAGGGCAAATACCATGGGAGGTAGGAAGGCTTCAGTCGACGATAGATTATGCACTGATGTCACATAGGATGTAAGATAAGCTCAGGGGAATGCACATAGATGAAGGTGGCTCCAGAAGTCTAGGTAGCGATCACAAACGTATCAAGCTAAGTTTTGGAAAGAGCGGGGAAAGTGGGAAGGAGACAAGATGAGCAACTACAGGAAAATTTTTATCCAGAGAGGCAAATCGAAATAGCCACTACACAAATTGAGAAAGTAGTCACGGAGGATAACAAGACAGTGTGGACATACACGAATCTAATTAGACTCTTTGAGCTTAGAGCTTGCTAAGACGCGTGACAAGTCACCCCGAAAAAGAAGACACAAACCCAAAAGTTGGTGGGATGAGGAAGTTAAGAGAGCCATAGCAAAACGTCAGGAAGCCTCTAGGGAACACAGACATGCTAAGCAGCGGGGTGAACCGAAGCTGTAGAAGGGATGCATCTCTTCTGATCAATGAAAAAGATTAGAATGAAGGGAGCTCAGTGGCTGGCAGAAGTACATAAAAAATATAGAAAGGCAGCTGCGCAACTTCGGAACCATCTAAGTCCCTTAGAAATTAGACGAGATTGGAGCAGAGTTTTATAACTACAGCCCAAGGTGCTAGGCTAGAAGGGAACGAAGCTATTGGATATATAAGAACAAGGGTGACAGAAAAATTTCAACAAAGAAGTACTTTATGCAACACAATAGACAAGGACGAATGAAGTGGTGCAATGGCTCCATTTTCACAACAAGAGTGGGAAAGGGCTGAGAAAAGGGTTCCTAGTGGTTCATCAACAGGCCCAGATGGCATTCCAGTTAGGCTGATAAAGACATTATGTCCGAAGTCTAAGCAGGCTTTGAGAGAGGCAGTGAGCACAATAATAATCGATGGGGAAGTTCCCGATGGATGGAAACTTAGCAGGATGAGCATGATCCATAAAGGAAAGGGGGACAAAGCTGACATAAACAACTACCGTCTTATAACAGTGACATCAGCGGTCTACAGGCTGGCGATGCAGATTCTAAAGGAAAGACTGCAGGCGTGGATAGAATATGAGGGGGTGCTGGAGGAACTGCAGAATGGTTTTCGGAAACACAGGAGGTTGGAAGACAATCTGTGCTCACTGACGCAGTGCATCGAAATAGCAGAAAAGGAAACACAGGCCCCTGTGGCTAGCATTTTTAAATATCAAGGGAGCGTACAATAGCGTGGTTCAAGAAGAATTGTGGGGAATACTGGATACACTAGGCGTGGAACATGTAGTCACTAATCTTTTAAAGGGTATCTATGAAGGTAACAAGGTAGTTATAAAGTGGGAAAAACAGGTATCCAAGCATTCAGAGGTAAAACGGAGGCTTAGGCAGGGGTGCTCTTGTCATCCTTATTATTCATTATGTATCTACAAGGATTAGAGGCAAAATTAGAGGGAAGTGGACTGGGCTTCAACCTCTCTTTAGTCAAACAAGAAAAACCTATTGATCAGGCACTACCAGCATTAATGTACGCAGATAATATAGTGCTAATGGCCAACAACAAGGAATATTTGCAGAGATTGATGGACATCTGCGGTAATGAGGGAGATACGTTTGATTTTAGATTCAGTAAGGAAAAATCAGCAGTCATGATTTTCAATGACAACGAAGGTAGGGAGCTTAGAATACAGGAGGGTCACGCTTGTGATAACAGATAAATACAAATATGTGGGCGTATGGATAAGCAATGGGGAGCGAGTATCTGAAGGAACACGAAATATACGTGACGACTAAAGGTAACAGGAATGCAGCGGTCATGAAAATTAGGGCACTGTGGAATTACAATAGGTATGATGTTGTGAGAGGAATATGGAAAGGGATCATGGTTCCTGGGCTGACGTTCGGCAATGCGGTCTTGTGCATGAGATCAGAAGTTCAAGCAAGATTAGAAATTAAGCAACGTGGAATAGGTAGGCTTGCTTTAGGAGCTCACAGGAATACACCAAATCAGGGAGTGCAAGAAGATATGGGTTGGACATCATTTGAGGGCAGGGAAGCAAGCAGCAAGATAAAATTTGAGAAGCGATTGAGAAAAATGGGGGAAGAGCGCTGGGCTATTAAGGTTTTCAGCTACTTGTACATGAAGAATGTCGATACAAAATGGAGGAACCGAACCAGGAAGTTGACTGGTAAATACTTAGAAAACAGCAGACGGCCAAACCAAAAAGAACTATCGGTTAAGAAGAAAGTGAAGGAAACGGAGACTGACATGTGGAGAATGGGCATAATTAAAAGTCCGCACTAGAGATCTATCAAACTTTTAAGCAGGAAATTGCCAAGGAAAGGATCTATGATAATACTCGGGGTGATTCTCTACTGTTTGAGGCCAGGACGGGAGTACTGCGAACCAAGACATATCGGGCCAAATACGAAGGGGTAGACACAGTATGCAGTTCGTTTGGAGAGGAAGAAGAAACTGCCGAACACTTGATAATGTTCTGTAAAGGGCTTCACCCTATAGTTCAGGATGATGGCGCAGAGTTTTTCAAAGCACTGGGGTTTAGGGACCGGGAGGTCAAAATAAACTTTTAGCGGGTAGACTTAACTAGAAGGAGGTTATCAGATTGTTGGCTAAAGTCAAGGCACGAGTGAAAATTAAACTCTTCACTGCAAAGTACGAATCCCTAAACTCACTTTTTAAGGAAAAAAATAAATATAGTTTTTGGTTCATTAGGTATTACGGCTTGGTGGCACTAGCCACCACCCGATCGAAAGGGTACAGCCATATCCATCCTTCCATCCATCCATCGTCTTTGCACGTTGTGTTTGATTTTTTATTTTTTGTTGTGTTTATTTTGCCATCCCGCGGGGGAGGTGCACGTGCATTGAACACGCAAATTTTGTACGAGAGCTTAGACTCTCTTTTTTTCTTAGGGCAGGGCTCGAGTTTAGTAATTATCGAGTGAGACAAGTCATAGGGACAATTGGTGTTGGAAAGACATGCATGGTTAAAAAGACTGTAACATGTTCAGGATGTGGGGTGGCTTTGAAAGTGGACCCAAGAGTAGAAGCGGAAGGAAAAGAGGCTGACGTGAAGTGTAGGCAATGTGAGGTCGAGAAAAAGTGGAGAAAATGATGGTTGCCCAGAGTGACCTGCTGATGAGAATCACCAAGCTCGAGATTGCGTTGGCGACCGAGCAAGGGAAAACGAGGGCTATGGGAGAAAGGCTACATTTCGCCGAGGAAGCCCTAGCCAAGGGGAACAGAGAAGCAGCCTACGGAGAGTACAGTAGGGAACCGGCAACCAGAACGGCGGAGAAAAAAGAGCAAGCCTGTTCGAAAAAAACAGGTTCAGCCGGTTCAATTGTCGCAAGGCCCAGCTTCAGCGAAGTAGTGGTGGGGCTGGGAGAGGACCAGGCAGCCGGCGTCATCGGTGCAAGTATTCCTAGGTGCAGGACGCTCCAGCTGAAAAGTCACAGCATCTGATAATCACCGGGGACTCGAATTTAAATCGATGCACAGAAGCCATAAAAGAGAGGGTAAAAGGTTACAAGAGAGTAGCCGTAGTAGCGTTCCCAGGACGCAAGCTCTAAGCAGTCACGAGGCAAGAAAGCGCAAAACTCAAAGCTACAACTGATAGACGAAACCACGTGATAATTTCAGGTGGTTTCAATGATGTCTTTAATGAAGATGCAGCAGGACTGGCGACCACACTGGCGAAAGGCGTCGATGACATGCGCGCCACTTCTCCTCAGGTACAGGTTGTGATATGCACGATACCGGAGGTACCGGTGCGTGATGGCAATCTGCAAAGAGCGGTTGTCAACGCAAACTGAGAGATATGGCGGATGAGTCGAGAGAAAGGCTTTGAGGTGGTGGAAATAAACAGAGAGGTGCATAGATGGGGTGGTTTTCAACGAAACAGAATTCACTTCGATATACAGCTAGAACATGATATGGGTTGGCAACTTGCAGGACGCGTGGTAGCTTTTTGGGGGGACAAGCGGGGTCTTCGGGGTGCAGGATAGCTAGTAATGAGGAAAACAATTAGGGAGACTCTTTGACAGAAGTATGGACAGATACGATTCAAAAGAGGCGTTAGTATCTAAGATAGGTAGAGTCTGGGGTAGAAATAGACGCAGCCACGAGCGCCGAGCCAATTCAGACATAGAGTATATTAACATGCAGGGTGGTAAAAATAGGCTAAAGTGGGAAGGGATAAAAGAACAGCTAAGGGAGGAGAGGCCGATGGTATACGGTTTTGTATAAACACAGTTCAGGGACATTGAGCAATTTCCTAACAATGCAGACTACGCGTGGGAATACTGTAATAGAACAGAAGGCAGCAGAAAGGAGTGTGGTATTGGGACATTCATTCATAAGAGTACAGATTGGCAAAGGTTCAAGCAGGAGTGCAAGGAACATTTATGACAGAAAGGGAAAGTGCAGGGCAAATGACAATCCTAGGTTTCGTGTACATGCGGACGGGAGCAAAGGCCAGAGAGGAAAACCAGGCAATGGTAGAGTGTATATCAAGTTACATTCAGGCGTCAGGAGAAAGTGCGAGATAATTATACTAGGAGATAAGAATGCACACATAGAAGATATAGATGGGTATACCGACCCAACACGCAATATGATCATGGATTTGTGTGAAAGGCTTGATTTGTTCATTTGCAAGAGTACCGAAAAGATTTGATTGATTGATTGATTGATTGATTTGTGGGGTTTAACGTCCCAAAACAACCATTAGATTATGAGAGATGCCGTATTGGAGGGCTCCGGAAATTTCGACCACCTGGGGTTCTTTAACGTGCACCCAAGTCTGAGCACATGGGCCTACAACATTTCCGCCTCCATCGGAATTGCAGTCGCCGCAGCCGGGATTTGAACCCGCGACCTGCGGATCAGCAGCCGAGTACCTTAGCCACTAGACCACCGCGGCGGGGCACAGTACCGATAAGTGTGAAGGGCAATAACATGGGAGGTAGAAAGGCTGCAGTCGACAATATATTACGCACTGACGTCACATAGTATGTATGATAAGCTCAGATTGATTGATTGATTTGTGGGATTTACCGTCCCGAAACCACCACATGAATATGAGAGCCGCCGTAGTGGAGGGCTCCGGAAATATTGACCACCTGGGGTTCTTTAACATGCACCCAAATCTGAGCACACTGGCCTACAACACTTCCATCTCCATCGGAAATGCAGCAGCCGCAGCCGGGAATCGAACCCGCGACCTGCGGGTCAGCAGCCGAGTACCTTAGCCACTATACCATGATAAGATCAGGGGAATGCACATAGATGAAGGTGGCTCTAAGAGTCAGGGTAGTGATCACAAACGTATCAAGCTAAGTTTTGGAAGAGCAGTGATAGTTGGAAGGAGACAACATGAGCAACTACAGGTAAATTTTCATTAAGAAAGGCAAATTGAAATAGCCACTAAATAAACTGAGAAAGGAATCACTGAGGAGCCTTGAGCAGAGATTTATAACTACAGCTCAAGGTGCTACGCTTGAAGGGGATGAAGCTATTGAATATATAAGAACAAGGGCGATAGAAAAATTTCAACGAAGAAGTGATTTATGTACGGCAATATAGAAGGATGAATCAAGTGGTGCAACGACTCCATTTTCACAACGAGAGTGGGAAAGGGCTGAGAAAAGGGTTCCTAGTAGTACATCAACAAGCCCAGAAGCCAGTCTAATAATGCTGATAAAGGGATTAGGTCGGAAGTCTAAGCAGGCTTCAAGAGAGGCAGTGAACAAAATACCAATCGATGAAGAAGTTCCAGATGGATGGAAACTTAGCAGGACGAGCATGATCTCTAAAGAAAAGGGGGACAAAGCTGACATAAACAACTACCGTTTTATAACAGTGACATCAGTTGTCTACAGGCTGGCGATGTGGATAATAAAGGAAAGACTCCAGGCATGGATAGAAGATGAGGGGTTGCTGAGGAATCTGCAGAATGGGTTTCGGAAACACAGGAGGTCGGAAGACAATCTGTTCTCACTGACGCAGTGCATCGAAATAGCAGAAAAAGAACACAGGACCCTGTGGTTGGCATTTTTTGAATATCAAGGGAGCTTACGATAGTGTGGTTCGAGAGGAATTGTGCAGAATACTGGACACACTAGGCGTGGAAGATGTATTCAATAATCTCTAAAGAATATCTATGAAAGTAACGGGGTAATTTAAAGTGGAAAAAACAGGTATCGAAGCCTGCAGAGGTTAAACGGGGGCTTAGGAAGGGGTGTCCCCATTCACGCTAATTGTTTGTGATGTGCCTGCAAGGATTAGAGGCCAAATTAGAAGGATGTGGACTGAGCTTCATCCTCTCTTTCGTCAATCAAAGAAAACTCATTGAACAGGCACTACCAGCATTGATGTACGCAGATAATATAGGCCGACAACAAGGAAGATTTGCAGAGATTGGTGGACATCTGCGGCAATGAGGGAGATAGGTTAGAGTTCAGATTCAGTAAGGAAAAATCAGCAGTCACGATTTTTATTGACATTGAAGGTAGTGAGTTTAGAATACAGGTGGTCACGCTAGAGATAACAGATAAATGCAAATATCTGGGTGTATGGATAAGCAATGGGGCAGAGTACCTAAGGTAACACGAAACATAAGTAACGACTAAAAATGACAGGAATGCAGCGGTAATGAAAAAAGGCACTGTGGAATTACAATAGTTATGATGTTGTGACAGGAATATAAAAAGGGGTCATGGTTTCTGGTCTGACATTCGGCAATGCGGTCTTGTGCGTGAGATCAGAAGTTCAAGCAAGATCAGAAATTAAGCAACGTGGAATAGGTAGGCTTGCCTTAAGAGCTCACGGGAATACACCAAATCAGGGAGTACAAGGTGATAGGGAATGGACATCATTTGAGGGCAGGGAAGCTAGCAGCAAGATAAAGTTTGAGAAGCGATTGAGAAAATGGGGGAGGAGCGTTGGTCTAGGAAGGTATTCATCTACTTGTACATGAAGAATGTTGATACAAAATGGAGGAAGTGAACTAGAAAGTTGACCAGTCAATACTTAGAAAACAGCTGCGAGCCAAACCAAAAAGAATTATCGGTTAAGAAGAAGGTGAAGGAAGCAGAGACCGATATGTGGATAATCGCCATGAATAATAGGTCCGCACTAGAGATCTATCAAACTTTTGAGCTGGAAATTTCCAAGGAAAGGATCTATGATAATACTCGGGGTAGTTCTCCCTTGTTTGATGCCAGGACGGGAGTATTGCGAACCAAGCCATATCGGGCCAAATACGAAGGGGTAGACTCGGTATGCAGTGCGTGTGGAGAGGGAGAAGAAACTTCCGAACACTCGATAATGTTTTGTAAAGGGCTTCACCCTATAGTTCAGGATGATGGCGCAGAGTTTTTCGAAGCACTGGGGTTTAGGGAAAGGGAGGGCAACATAGACCTTAAGCGGGTAGAATTAACTAGAAGGAGGTTATCTGATTGGTGGCTAAAGTCAAGGCACGAGTGAAAATTAAACCCTTCAGTGCAAAGTACGAATCCTCAACATCACCATTTAATGGAAAAAATAAATATATAAACTTTTTGGTTCATTAAGTATTATGGCTTGGTGGCGCTAGCCACCAACCGATCTAAACGGTACAGCATATCCATCCATTCATCCATCTACGTCGTTCAAAGCAGCGCCGCACTGCGCAGAGACGGCAATCAAGCACACGCGCGGGCGATGTGAACATTTGAGATATAATTTTACGCCCGTGCTTGGCTTCAAGTGGCGACCGACAAAATATGATAATTAGCTTCTGCGAAACAGGATGCCTGCGTTGGTGCGCGACTGAACTGAAATACGGTCAGGTCGACCGGACGCTGAAAGTGAGCGCGTGACGGCACTGAAACATCTTATTGATGAGAAATGGTAGAAGAGTGGAACGATGAACTCAGTTGTGAGCCATTGCTTGCAACACTTTCCACGGCGAACCATCATTTCCTCAAGCACTAATCTGTAAATAAAGTCCCACCATTCAAAACGTTGTACACAGAGTCGAGAATCACGAGCGGTAACTGGATGAAATCTTTTTTTTTAGACACACGTCATTCAACGCGTTTCCGAGTAGTGACTCACTATCTGTTTACAACAATGCATTCCTATTATTATGTCGCGCGTCGTTTTTTATCCTCAAGAAAAAAGTTTTATAGTTCAAAAGCCTCTCATGGAACACTGTGTGTCAAGCCTAAGTGATGCGCCTGAGCTTCAAGAACTTCCTCTTTTCACGGGAAGATGGTCCCTCCTTGTGGGGTACCTTTACGTAAAAGTGCAAATCAGTGAACAGAAAAAAAACTTGCTTAATTGTTTGATGAAGCTCGGACCATAATGTGCGCAGCCCAATGTGACATCTTTTTTTTTCAAGAATAAAGCAAGCTTTCCAAGTTGTCACTGTGAGCTCGTTGTAGCTAAACCACTTTCAAGAAGTGATTTCAAAGGCGCCTACAAATACCAAGAGTTTTTCCGAATTGACTATCCATAGGCGACCGAACGAGGGGTGCAAAGGGGGCTGGCCACCTGGGAGGGAGCGCTAAATCTGTTTGACGCATTGACTAGGCAGTGAAGCACTTTTTCAGCCATCTAAAATGGGGGCGTAAAATATGCCTTGTTGTAGGCCCGTGTACTCAGATTTGGGTGCACGTTAAAGAACCCCAGGTGGTCAAAATTTCCGGAGCCCTCCTCTACGGCGTCTCTCATAATCAAATAGTGGTTTTGGAACGTTAAACCCCACAAATCAATCAATCAAAATCTGACTGATACACTGATTTACCAGGGAGGAGGCACCGTGCTATGAACCTTTACTCCGCCCCCCTACATGGCAAGCACACCCATGGGTCTACCCCTTTCAATGCGGACAATTTCGCCAACAACATTGTGCTTGAAGTGCCGGGAGATGTACCTCTCGTCGAAGTGCAGCTCGCGCACAACCGAGTTTTCTTGAAGCAGCTTGTAAGAGCGTGGGATCCTTCTCCGCCACTGCGCAAACAGGGCTTCGTCCTTTGGAACGCCGAACAACGCATGCTTCTTTTTAGCTGACTTGTAGCCTGTAGTACACCCCGTAACATAGCAATGAGTGCATACAGAAGCATTGGTGTCCACGTGCCACCGCACAAAAATAAACGAGGATGAACGCGTCCTACGAAACTGTCGGAAACGTGCAAACAACGTATAAACTATTGCGCGCGCCTCCACGCGGCTCCTCCTCGGAGGCTTCAGTGCGCTCCGTAGGCGCCGCTTGCCGCTCATGAACTTTTCTATTCTAGCCTGTGTAGATGGGCTGTAGATAGCCACTGTAGTGATTTTTTGGGCTTATTGCGTGATTTGTCGAGAGAATAGAAAGCAAAATTTAGCTGACTGATAATTTTTTTTTAGGTCGCGTGCTGCGCTATATATTTCGCTCACGAGTTGTCCGGAGCTGCTGCCACCAATCGGCAGCATTTTCTGACCATGCTAAAGACAAAAAAGTTGCTGGGCCCCTTTAAGGTACGGTACGTGCAAGGCCATTGAATAAAAAACAAAGTGCGGCTAGTTTCGATCCGCTGAAGTGGCTGGACGGTCCTAGTTCATCTTGCGCCTACTCTGGCGCCACCACTTCCCCCAAGAAAAACCCTTTCACATGCATTTCTCCGCGTTACAGTAGGCCGTAAATAACGCGTTTCGTAGCCGCACATCACAGGTTGAATTCTGAATCAACATTGGGAGCACACATTACATAGCATATGCGAACAGTTTCATAGGAGGACCAATCTTTCGTATAGTATAGGCCCCAATGAATGCTGCACATTTGATTTACCTGAACTGCAAATAGGTGCTCTATTCCAAACTATTTGGAAGTGGCTTTACTTCTTCCTCCAAAACGAAGCAGTCAGTTGTTCAACTACTGGGGAGATACGCCAAGGAATCCTGATGCCCTTTTCTGTAATTAGTGTTTTCTCTGTGTCTCCGTTACAGGCAATATAGCAACAGCGGCAGGTTGGGTAGCTAAGTAAATATGACTCAGTTGACAGATGAGTTGCGCGTGAAGTTTTTTGTTATTGATTTGTTTGAAAATAGTGCAAATTCCTCAGCAGGATTATCACTGGGATATGAGTAAATTCATACATAAATGTACAGAAGTAATGCAAACAACGAATGCACGTTTACAAGAAATAAACCTTGACAGAGATAAATAAATTTCACACTGTAAGTGTACATACAGTAAGCAATTTCATCACGCTGACCGCAGCAACAGCAAGAAAACAATAAAGTAACCATGAAGTAACAATAAACACAGTGACATGTGTCCGCGTCAAGAAGCTTCTTGCAAGAGTACACAGAATATTTATAGCGAAGGCTGAGTAACAGTAAACTTTCATCTAACACGTTCCAGTCGCATACTGCTCGTGGAAAAAAACAGAAGCGAAATACATTGTTAGCAGGACGAAATTATTTGAAAGCGAAATATTGTGTTATTTATTGCGTCATCACATGAATCCGCTCGCCAGTATTTCTACGGCTGAGTGTTTTTATTTTGCAGGTAGGGCGAATAACCACGAAACACATAAAGCACCATAGTTGGATGCAGAAGCCTAATCTTAAAGTTCTTTTATAGTGATTTTCAGTAAAATCTAAAGAGTACGCAAACGACCACTTTCTCTGATTCCACTTGCTTCCTCTCCCGGACTGCCCTTGCCAAAAAATATTGTTTATTCAAGCACTCTGACACTCTAGATCGGATGGGAATTCACGGTATACCACAAGGTGACAACTTTTCGCGTGTTGGAGGTGCACAGTGGCACACAACTACTTTGCGGCATCACACTTCTAGAAAAGAAACGTCTGCTACAACCACGCGCACAATAAAAACCGCCCTCTAGCACAGAGAACTTGTGTCTTCACTCGGCAACAAATTTCTGTGGCAGCATAGCCAAATCAACGTGGGCAGAGCTTGTCCACGTTTTACTACGCCAAGTAGTCCATTCACGGGTAATATAGGTTTTGTTTTCGCAAGCGCATTCAAGAGCATGGCCACCATACAATAAACGTAAAATCTTTTGAAGGAAATTATTAAAATATTTATTTTCGAAGAAAAGAACAAGAAATAAGCTTGAATAAAGAGTCCGTTTTTTTGAGAAAGAAAATGAAGGTCGAGTAGATAATGAGTCATGGAAAAACCGACGCAAGGCAAAAATCGTTTCCCTAATTTCTGTGGATAATGAATCAGCATCTTTGTTTTCACACTTTTGAAGATATAAAAAAAACTTTCTGTATATGGTCATGCTATTTCTCCAGGAAACGCGAAGAAATCTCGGCCCCGACCGGTCACAGAGCGGGCGTCTGACGTTTGTAAATCAAAGAGGAAGATACGCTATTTTCGCACAGTCGACAGTATACATACATGAATGCGTCCGTTGCCAAGCGAAACTTTGCATTAGTAATTTTATTTTCGGAATTCCCTGTCAACAAAAGCTCAAAGAACCACTCTCTTCATAAAGACGCCGATGGTTGTAATGTTACAGCACGTGAATTTCGGCACGACCACATAGCAGCCAGGCACGTATTCCGGGCACGTATGCACGCAATTAAAAAAAAAGGTTCATTGCTTTTACGTACAGTTTCCAATGGGGCCTTTGCTTCAAGCAGCTGGTTCAGCTGCAGACTGTCAGGTCATTGGCTTCACTTTCGAGGTTGCTATAGCGGTTAGGAGTCCCACTTTAAGGGATGATGTCACTAACACACGTCTTCTTTCTCAGCGGTTGTGCATGGGGGACACAAAATATTTCACGACGCATCACTGTCTTCATTTTTTCCTGCTCGATCAACACAGATGGCTTAACGAGCACACACTCATGCTCACTCGCAAGCTTCGATGTGAACCTGCTCTAACCAAGCGACGCCATCATTGTTTACCGGGGACGAAAAAAGGTGAAATAACACGAGAAAACCAGAAAACTAGAAACGGCAAAAAGCCAAAATACTGCATGGTGTAAGTTTTCTAATAACCATGCAAACAATCTTGAACATATTATTTATGTCTTTTTTAAACATATTTTCCTTTATGCTACGCAGTACACAGAGGTTGGCGTTCGTAAACTACATGGAGAAGCGTAGCAAAAAAGGCCTGCGTGGGCTTCGTAGCTCTGGCTGTGCTGCCATACACAGAGAGTTGTTGACGAGTATTGCTGCCCACACACATGGTCACACAAAGCAGTGGCCGTGTATAAACAAACCACACGGTAAAGAACACGAACCCTCATAAATCTTGCGGCGACCCCCTGCTACACGAACCGGCGTCTATTTTGCGTAGGGAGCAGTGACGTTCTTCCTATTCATTGTTCTTGTCGAGAAATAATGTTCAGCCAGGCTACCCGTCGCCATAGGTTTCAGAAGAATTAGTGGTTCTGCAAGCTAGCGTTTCTTCTCGCGTTCGACTTGCTCAGCGGCACAACAAATTCGTCGCATTACACCTCTAAAACACAAAAAACATCATCACACGAACACACAATAAAAGTCGTCCTCGAACTAAGAAAACAAGAAGCACACTGCCTCTCACACACGATCGCGCGCAAAAAAGCCCAAGAAAGCACCCAAAAATGTCCACGAACACGAGTAAATTGTCACATACCCATATTGAAACACGGAGTGCCATCTGCTTTGATGGGTGGAGCGTCAGCGCCCTACCCAAAAAGTGGCTTAAATGGTCAACTCTGCCCATATGCGCTCGCTCATTGACGACTATTTGATGCTGCAGACCTAACATAGTTTTCTTATTCACTTTTTTTATTCAGCTGCCATGGTACATGCTTTGCAAAAATGAGGTCGAGCATTTTCTTTGTTGTGCAGTTTCACGGGAGGCCCTCACATACATCCTGCTTCTTGTCAAACAGCACCGAAATTTTAAGGACGCATGGAATTGAACAAACTATACACGCGCAGCAGTTTCGGCATCTCAAAGAGACAGCCCAATCTTCAGAAATTTTCTTTGAAAACACCAACCGCAGGGCAGTTGTCCTTGAAAGTTCACCACCACTAACGCATTGGTCACGGTTACCGTCCCGGACTTCACCTTTATGAATAACTTGCCCAAAGACGGTCAGGGCTCCGATGAAGCAAGCCCACCACGCAGTAATTTATTTTAAGAGAAACAGCTCCTTAAGGCACATGTCAGTCGTCATCTGTATGAGTGCATGTATGTAGTAACCACCTCGCAGGCTATCCACGGAGTGAACGATGATGAGTTGGGCAAAGATTCAGATGGTTTTATCGGCACTCCATGAATCATCCACTAACCGCGTCCGTCCTTCGTCTGTCGGTCTGACGCACGGACTGACGGTTGCGAGGATGGATGGATGGACGCATGAGCGGACGAAAGACGCATGGACAGAAGCAACAAAGAACGGACGGACGGAAGCGTAGATGGATGGACTGATGGACGCTTTGCGCCACTAATGCTTGGCTCTTTGGATATGCTTTGATTTTTTCATTACAGCTGTCCACTCCCTGCTGTACACTAAAGTATCAAATTCACTTTCTCGATAGGCCACGACACTTTATCAGTCGTCGTGTGTGCTACCAAGGCACTCATAAATTCATCGTTCCTGCTTTCTTCTATGGTAAACACACTAGAATTCTGGGTACGTGGCCTGAGGCATGCTCTGACCAGGTGTCCTTTCCTCCATACTGACGACATTGGGCGACTAAAGAGGCAGTTATAGTATACTGTGCGTACTATATAGCGGGATTGAAGTGCGCATGCGCATATACGTACATTACCCGTACCGCATACTATACCCGTTTTTAAGGACTTTTAGCTTGTACAACGCGCGTACCCAGAAGTTTTTCCTAGGGAGCGGGAGGGGGACACCACTTTGATTTCGGGAGTGGCACCCCCGAAAAATGGCCATTTGTTTTGCTCTCAATGCTAGGGCGAAAGAAATTATGAGGGGGGGGGGCACGTGCCAGCTGCACCCCCCCCCCCAATGGCTACGCCTCCATCTTGTGCGTCTTTACGGTAACATGTTACCAGATACCGGTTTGCGCTTAGAATCTCACCGCACCACATTTCTTTCAACGTTTTAGCTCATGATATGCAACCGGTCACGTACGCACGTAAGTGCGTATACCTGTACGTTTTCGAAAACCATATTAATTGGTGTTGCTAACGGCTTTTAAATGCATTTACCTCTACTAGATTGAATCACGGTTGTGACAAATAACGAGACATTTCGTTTTGTGTACAATATCCTCGTATCCGCAAAAGGGTGAAAAAACAAGGTTGCAGCAGCAATGCTTTCAGCATCTTGTGACACTTCGTGCAATCACAGTCATGAACACGTTGGCTTACGCGTAGTATTTTCGAGATGAATATGGTCAAAATGATCAGTCATTTGTAGTAACGTCACTGCGACCTTTTTACCCCGGATGTACAATGCACGATATTTCTGCAATAACAATGTTATGATTACTTCTCACTATGGCCACGCTAGATGGCGCCACCTATCCAGCTTCACGGGGGATGCGTACGTTTACGGCGTCTAAGTTGTATGCCCTTGAAGCTTTTCATCAACCGGCTGAAACAATGAAATCGCTTTTGGCGCTTGCACATCGGCTCATATTAACTCAATGGCTCGTGTTCCCGACGTGCAGGTACCGTGTGTTCTTACGAACGAAAAAGTCTTTGTGATATAGGGCTGGAAACGTAAAGCCGATCCAGCGGGAAACGTGAAGGTTTACGTTCCGTAAAAACCCGTGCATACGCAGATTCAATCCAGTATTCGCTAACACGGTAATGCAAAGAAGATAAGAGCTCTATTTTTCAGATTTAACGTTACCGTGTTAGCGTAACTGTACGTAGTGGCCGTAAAACATGGCGTGCTCTCGGTTGCCCACTTCAAGGTGATTTTGGCGTAGCTGTTGAAAGAGTCACTCTGTTCCCCAAAAATGACTGGTTGAAGTTGCTTCACTTGCCTTTAGTTAGCTTCAACGACTGAGTATTATGGATAAATTAGCATAGTTTTTAAAATCCTATTTCGAACGTGTCTAGGCTCAACTACAAGATTGATGTAAACAAATCGGCAACAAATATGTTTTTGCATTTGGTGCGTGGTAATAACATCCACTTTCATTATTACTAAAATAAACTTGTATTATTGCATCGCGTATATTAAAGGCTGATTATCTCGTTTTCTTTTCAATTTCAGTGTTCTTACATCCTAACCCTCCGATAGGTGGCACCAACATCCCAGCTGCGGCACGTAAACCACTTACACGCTATCATGCTAAACTATAAAACGCTCTCCCCAACGAAGGTTTTCTGCACGGTAACGACATACCCTTATTCTCCGATATTGCGCTAATAATAAACTATATCGGTCTACTGTCGGCACACGTTGTAATCATGCGGCCCGCAGAAATGTTCACTCAGATTGTAACTACTTTCCAGGTTGCTGCTTCGTGCCCGTTGCTTCTGTCAGCACTCTGGAAGCGCGACTTTAAGGGTACCACCCACTACAATCTCCTGCATATCAAGGATGGCATTCTGCATCTTCTGGGAACTCCTGATCTTGTTCGAACTTTTTCTAGGCCAGCTTAAACAGCGACTACACATACCACCATAAATCGTCGTCCCAGACACCGCAAAGAATGTGATCTTGCAGAAGACAGTCAATCATAGAACTGAAGTTGCAGCTTTCGGCCAACCTTCTCTGTTCAGCGATGAAATCTCTGACGCTCTTCCGTTCCTTTTGTTCACGCGTGAAAAACGCGTAACTGGCTGCAATTTGATTATCTAAAGGGTCGTACTGATCCTCCAGACACTCCACAACCTCGTCGTCAGCACAGCTGTTGACCGAAGAGGACACTTTTTTGTAATAGACGTACAATGCTGTCGCTCCACCAAGACATCAGCAAAACCGGGCGGTTGGCAGGATCTGTTGCTTTATACCCCTTGAAGAAGCCCTTAGGCGTCAGGGCACTTACACCAGCTTCCCGCTCTTCCACTGTAAGTTTATGGTTGAGATGTGTATTTTCATTGTTTGTCGAGATTGATTCGTGTGTCCTACACTTACATGTTACCATGATTACTCAAAAATCTTTTAACCATCCTGTATAATTGAAATTCAGCAATTCACCCTGAACATACTTTTTTGTTCGGCAGCACTTCAACTCAACATATATCCCTTCATTTTTATTTCAAGTGTAGGCGTGTCGCAAGAGTGCTTCCCACAACCAAAATAAAAAAAACAACCGATGAAGACGAAGGTGTGCGCGGGGGCTGACGAACGTAAGCTCGTGAGCTTCGGAACAGCGACGGGCAGAGGAAGATTGATATGTGGGGTTTAACGTCCCAAAACCACCATATGATTATGAGAGACGCCGTAGTGGAGGGCTCCGGAAATTTCGACCACCTGGGGTTCTTTAACGTGCACCCAAATCTGAGCACACGGGCCTACACCATTTCCGCCTCCATCGTAAATGCAGCTGCCGCAACCGGGGCTCGAACCCGCGGCCTGCGGGTCAGCAGCCGAGTACCTTAGCCACTAGACCACCGCGGCGGGGCGGGCAGGGGAAGAGCGCGGCCAGCTAGCAGGAGCGCTAGGCGTTGTAACTCAGGGGACCGCACACACGAGCCGGAATCACCAACCCAACCGGGACGATCGTGGCGTGTTCCTGAGGCAAATGGCGGTTCCAGGACGGGCCTGACATGCTGTTTCTGTGGCAGGCGAGCGTTCGTGCCAGGCCAAGCGGCTCATCTTGTCCAGACTTATGTCCGGCACAACCAGTCACCGAGATCGTAGCTACGGTGTCATGTCAGCGCCGGTCCGGCACATCCGCCAATTGAAGGTGTGGCCTCGGTGTTGTGTCGGCCGCAGCGAGGCCACCTGGTCCAGCACAAGCAGCTGATGATCTGCTCGTGAGCTCCCGTGTCATTGGAAACTTTCCCGTGGCGAGTTTGTGTCGTCGACACCATCGTCGTCAACAGGAGCGTGAGTGGCACCCGGTGGAATTTAACTTCCGAGTAGTGAGGACGCGTGGGTTACTCGCGTGCGCGTAGACATATGGACTGTATGGCTCAGTTATGGAGCCAGTGTGTTGTTCAGATAGCCATAGTGTTTGTGATTGTTTTGTGTGTGAAGTCGTTAAATGTTTTTCTTGTCCTTGTCTTGGGTTTCTGCGTCTGAGGGCCCAAGACCCACCATATTTTGGGAGCCTGCCAGGCTGGCTTATTAAATCTAAAGCCATTACTCAGACGGAGCCTTTACCATGGACAGGGAGAAAGTTATTGCACTTCGCCGACAGCTAGGGTTGGAGAACGAGGAGCTCAGAGAGTGGGTTGAGCGAAAGTGCGTTGAAGCTCTAGATGAGCGTGCTAAGTAGCGCTAGATCGCAAAAGAACACGCTGGGCGACAGCAGAAGCTGTTAGAGCAGCAGCAGAAGGTGCAGCAATAAGAGCTGAAGATCTTCGAGCTGAAGTTTCGACTTCGGGCAAGCGAAGGCAGGGTACAGCCAACGGTGGCTGACGAACAAGGAGAACCCAGCATGAGCGCAAGAGGAATGACAGAGGTCTGCAGACCTCATAAACTGATTCCGTTCTTCCATGAATCTCGGGACGACCTCGGCGCTGAATTATGATCAGCTGATGCGGCGCTTTTTCAGAGGTTCCGCTAAGCTGCAGAAGGCTACCGCGAAAAATTTCATAAAGCGAAGCCCAAAGAAAACGAGACTGCTCTGCAGTACGCTGCAAGACTCTCCGGCTACTTTGACCGTTGGCTTGGAGTGGAAAAAACAAGACAAGCTTTGCTAGCTTGCGAGACCTGATCATAAGTGAGCAATTCATGAAATGTTGTTTTCCGGCACTCGGGATTTCTCTCAAGGAAAGAAGATGCAAAAGTTTGAGTTCGCTGTGCGAGGCTGCCGATAACTTCATGGAAGCACAGGCGCTCACAAACTTAGGAAGAGAATAGATTCCCAAGAATTCGGGACGTTCGGTTGGATAAGCTTGCAAGCTTGCAAGAAGACGGAGAAGCTTGCAAGGCCCTGTTTCCTGTTTGACAAGGCAGGTCATCGCGCAGCTGGCTGCTGGTCCCGCACGAAAGGGAACACTTTCAGCCAATGTTGAGTATGTAAACAAAGTGGACACATCAGTGACAGATGCCCCGGTAGAAAGTTTGGCAAAGACCAGGCGTCATGTATGATGTGTCAAAAACGCGAATATTTGACTTCTGAACAGCATAAAAGTGGCTACATTTTTTTCCAAGATGGCGGAACAATACCCATCGTCAATGTCTCATCAAGTCGACGATCCGCGAACGTTGGAGTCACTGACATGCCTGTGGTGGAGGGGTTCCTAGAGAACAAACCAGTGCATCTACTTCGAGACACCGGCAGCAACACGTCGTCGTGCAGCAATACTTGCTCCGAAGAAGAAGTTCACGGGAACGATGAGCCCAGTGTACTTACTGGACCACACTGTGCGATACCTCCCTAACACAAAGGTCCTTTTGCAATATACATTGTTTACTGGGGAAGCACTCGATAAGTGTATGCCCCACCTATTATACGACGTAATTTTGGGCAACATCAAGGGCGCGGCATTGCCAGATATGTTACCTATGAATGCGTCAGCGCCACAGTAGGACCATGGCCATGTAGTAACAAGGCATGCACCATGCACAGACTCTAGCAAAGGGAATGCTGTCAATGGTGAGCAGAATGTATCTGCCAATTTGCACGCAACCCAACCAAGATTGAATGCGGGGGAAAAGTGGAAAATTGGCCCCAATCTGAGGAAGTCCTCGGGGAAAAGCAGGAGAAACTAAGAAGCATACTTCTTTATCTGTGACGACTGTGCCTGCTTCACAAGTGGGAAGTGAGGCGCTTAAAAATTATCAAGTGGATGACAAAACTTTGCGGAAGTGTTTCTAGGTGGTTGGCAAGAATTTATTGAATGATATGTGAGTTCTAATGTCCGAAAACCACCACATGATTATGAGAGACGCCGTAGTGAAGGGTTCCAGAAATTTCGACCACCTAGGGTTCTTTAACATGTACCCAAATCTGAGCACACGGGCCTACAACATTTTCGCCTCCATCAGAAATGCAGCCGCCGAGGACGGGATTTTATCCCGCGACCTGCGGGTCAGCAGCCGAGTACCTTAGCCACTAGACCACCGCGACGGGACTGTATGACTGTATGACTGAGTTAAGGAGCCATTGTGTTGTACAGAGATAGCCACAGCGTTGTGATTGTTTCGTGTGTGAAACCGATAAATGTTTTTCTCGTCCATGTGTTGGGTTTGTGTGTCGGAGGGCCTAAGAACCACCACAAGGCGTTTTATTTCTGAACAGAAAGCTGTTTTAGTGTTATCTTGTTCCTAAGGAGACCATGCCGTTTAGAAATAGAGCTTTAATTCTTGCTACCCTACAGCATTAGGTATTATGACTGGTGTTGTGGAAGGGTCTTAAAGCCTCTTTTTCGCAGCTTTAATTTTTTCATTCCCGTACATAGCCTGCAACAATGGCGCGCTCATTCGTTTATGTGACACTTCGATTACCACGCCACTTGCGAACAGCTCGCCTTTAAGCATGCAACCTGAGGCACCACATCGAAGAAAATACCACCTCACACTGCTTGTCACGGCTATTCAATAACCGTGCCTGCTTCACATCAACCTTTTTTTAGAGTAAATCATAGTTTTTGTGCGTATGTGAAACCTTTACGTTCTGTGAGATTTGTTTAAGGAAGTGGTGAGAGTGTTTCATGGTTTCATGTCAGCTATTCTGGTCACCTCGCAATGAATGGCAATGGGATCTGAAAATCACTATTAGTGAGTAACTGAGAGCAACATTCCGTGAGTTTCCACATTGCTCCTGTAAGTGTAAGCGGGCCTGCAGTCGGGTGATGAACAATGTTTATTGTCGTTGAACGAAGTAGATATAGGCAAGAATGATGACATAACAGGTCACGTGATTTTAATGAAATGGCTGGTGACGCCGGAGTGACTCAGCCATGATACATCTCCCTTTTCTTAGGGAAGCAAATAATTACACTGGTCTTTCTGGTTGTGGGTAGCAGCAGGGCTCCCGGCGTGGCCTTGTGCTTCTCCGTAGCTCTTGAGCGGACTGGGCGTCGTCTAGTAGTTCGGACCCGTCACGAGGTCTTTCTTCTTGCAAGGAAGGTTCGCGAAGGCGTTGCTGATTTGCATGCTCGGGCAAAGTGGTTAAATCCTCCGTACTTACTGCATGTTCTGCCGGGGGCGGGGCATCTTTCGCCGCGGTGTGCGCGATAGCCTCAGCTGCCGCAGGCATCCCCTTTCTTTGCGACTGCTTTAACTGCCGTGTCCTGCGCTGTCGCCGCGGCTTCACTGATTTAACGAAACTGCTATTTTTCTTGCTCTTGCGTGCGACAGATATCGATAGTCTTTATGAATGAAGGGTTTTCCGCAATCAGTTTCTGCTGCAGGTTCTCTTCACGAATACCCAGAATATTACAACTGCACAGCATCCGGTCTTCATTACCCCAAATTCGCAGTTTGTGGCTAACATTCGTAGCTCCTTCAGCCACCCATTGAAAGGTTCGCCTTCCCTTTGGTTCTGGACCGAAATAGAAATTCATGATAGGTCAAGTTTGTTTCTGGCTTGTAGAACTCTTCAAACTTGGCAATTAAGACGTCTACGTTATTTTTGTCCTCTTCAGCCCTCAAACGTGAAGGTCCTGTATACCTTCCTTGCCTCTTCGCCAATAATCACTAGCAACGTGGCTGCTTGCAGTTTTTTCGCTTGTTTTGTCAACTGGGGTAAGCAGTGGAAAATAGCGTGAACTCACTCTTCCAAGATTTCTATGCAACACAGGTGTTGCCTGATGTGTCCAGCGGCTTTGACGACGGCAAGATCGTTGACGGCAAAATCACTGGTGGCGTGGTCATTTCAGCTAGGCACCGCTGCCACCACGGAGGAAGGAAAGGTAAGAAGCGGCCCTGACGTCACTCGTTGTGGAAGCCGCGATAAAGCCGGAAGTTGGCCATATTGACTAGGCAAATTCTACTCTCTTGTTTACATATGAATGCGAAGCAGAAGGCGCGACTCCCTCTCCGGCTCGGAAAGCACGTGGGCTGCGCAGCACGTGTGTCGTGCCGATCCGAAACTAATGGAACTGGGGCTCATCACTCTGAGCAAAGCGGGACACCTTCAGCGAAACTGCTTCGTCCGAGTAATAACATGGAGTAACAGCTCGCCGACAACGAAGCAACTACGAGATAACGCGCGCTAGATGCACTAACACGCTGAGTGCTTTCACGACATTAATTCAGCAACTGTACAGACAACACGATCGGTCGTGCGCCTTCTACGGGTTGCATTCCGCCACGCAGCCGACGCAGCGTCCTGCCACTGTGTCCTTGTTCCGCGTGAAACTCACCGGCGTCAGCATTCTTGCGACCGTGGTGACTTTGAGCACGGTGCTAGTGACAGTTGAACGTGGTTGCTGTTACGTTGAGATTACATGCAATGCTGGTGGAGAGTGTACCAAGCGGAACAGAAAAGGT